>CM035409.1:117061448-117191448 GCA_020310875.1 Ceratopteris richardii
TCATATGAGAGACAAAAAATTGAATATCAAGTTAGGTTATGCATAAGTAAATAAGCATCCACCACAATATTGATAAGTAAAAACCTTTGAGTGCATCTCCAAACACATGTGCTAGCAAGTAGTCAGTATCTTTCCATACTAAATACATGGTTCTTGCTTGAATCCATACAATTCCCTTTTCAATCTACATACTTTGTTTTCATGCCCTTTCTACACAAACGCACGAGGTTGAAATACATACACTTCTTCAACATTCAAAAATGTATTTTTAATTTCCAATGTATGTACATTCCAATCATGATGAATGACAAGTGCATAGATGCCAAAAAAGTGATCATTTGCCATGTGGGAGCAAAGGGCTCTTGAGCATAACCTTTGCGAACAATCCTAGACTTATACCTAAGGATTTTTCCATTAGACTTACATTTTTTGTATACCCAATTATTTCCAATGGCCTTATTCCAATGAGTCAAGGGACGTAAAGAACAAGTACCACTTTATGATGGAATCAAATTTTGATCGCATAGAATTCATCCTATTTTTTTCTATGTTTCATCAAAAGAAAAAGGATCATTTTTATTATATATACTAGAGACATCCATTTCATAATGATCTAATGCAAAATAAGCATAAGGAGAGCATGAATGAGAACTATATGACAAAGGTGCATCTAGTTTGCTATCGCTCAAAGTATTCACTAGTTTAAGCATACTTTCTTCCTCTTCAATGTCAACTCTCTCATGAAGAAGTGCATCATGTAAATCTACATTAAAAATAGAATGATCTGCATCATCATCTGAAACTTGTAAGGCTAAGAAATAGCCTCACTAGGAGAATCATTTGATTTTCCACCCATAAAAAAGACAGCAATGTCATGCACCTCATTTGATGTCTCCGTGGTACATGAAATTAAATGCTGAATTGCATCTTTCATGAAAAAAAATCACAAATGACCAAGATTTGTTTATTCTATGGATGGTACAAATGATATCCTTTTGTTTCATAACTATATCCAATTAAAATACATTCAGCGGTGACACAACTACATGATACATCATTCCATGTTAAACATGTCCCTTACATGTAGTCGGTGGGGGTTGAACCCTCACCCCCGCCTCAAGAGGCGAGTGATCCAACCACCCGGACAAGAGCCTAGGACTTAAGCAAAAAATTTACTGGTCCCTACTTTTCTTGAATTAATTTCTTCCCTTGGCTCCATTTTTTCCTTCTTCATTTTCTAACAACATTAGTAGTAGAGGATGTACCACAAAGGGCAGGAAATCCCAAGTGTCCTTCATGGTAACTTCAAGGGGGTGCCTTTGACCTAGTCTCACTTTCTTGTTGGAATGCCTCTCTCTCTCTCCTACTTGCCCATCATACAAGCTCTACAATGTTCCTTTTTATAATTCATTGTAGGTAAGTGATGAGAATAAATACCTTGGTTTTGCATCTCCTTGAATGTTTTCCCTATCACCATGATGGGTTCTTGCTAAGGCGACATAGAACTAGGTTGACGTATCTCATTGGTAATGTGATGAGATGTACATCTATCTATTACCCATGGATCCACAATTTTTTCTTCTTGTGTTGACGAGCATACCACCTTTGTGTTAGCCACATGTATTGGCTCTTCATCTATCCTCTTGACATGAAAATTTGTGATTATATGTCTCTTCTTTTTGGAATAGAAGCTTGAAACTTCTTCTTGTTACTCCCCTTCTTTGCACTCTCACATTTGGCTGAGGAAACACCTTTGCCTCATGCATCCGAGGAGAACATAGCATCTCCCTTGCTAGTCCTTGTTTGGTCTTGAAGATGCAAATCTTCTTCCATTGGTAGTGAATAAAACTCCTCAAACAAAATGTTAAAGCTTGAGGTCTCACCTAAGTGTTGACCCTTCCATCATAGTTTTGTGGCGAATTTTGGAGACATCTTTGAGCTAGCCCCTTGCTAATCTTTTGAATTGCTCCACAAGCCATTCTATTGCATGGATTCTTGATCAAATTAGTGAATTACTTAGCCTTCTCTCATTCTCCAATCCTCTCTGATTGCAATTTATTTTCTAAATTTTGAATGCATGTTTGTTTACCACCTCCTATTGACTCCTTATTATACTCCATGCCTCACTTTCATTGGATGTATGTTGAATGAGAGATATAATGGAGTCCACATAATTGGTCATTATAGCATATAGTGCATTTACATTCCTTATCTTACCATCTTGAAAAAGCTTTGTGTCTAGGAGAATCGCCATGCTTTGATCCAATATGTCAAAGGTAGGTTCTGCATCTTGCTCACTTCCCATCACCATATTCAAAAGATCATGAGAATAAAGGATAAATCTAATCTTAATCTTCCAAAGAAATAATTTGTACCATCTAACTTGCCTTCATTGAAGGTTGGTGGATGAACCCAAAGTGTGTGCATTGTCAAATCGATTGCACTAAATCCACTTCGACTCCAATTCTAGATGCTAATAGCTCCATATTTTTAAAGGATTTGTGTCCCATGAACTTGAATCCTTGAAGCCTTTGCCTCCCGTGAACTCTAGGGTTAAAAATTGTTAGCTCTTGAGAACTCTGGCAATGAAGCCTTTGCCTCCTTCAAGCTATAGAATTGAAGCATTTGCCTCCCAAGAACTCCAATGTTGAAGCTTTTACTCATCACACACTCAAGAAATGAAGCATTTACCTCCCAGAAGCTTGAATTCTGAAGCATTCCTTCTATAAATGTTAGAGTTCACTCCTTGACATCCACAATCTCTACAATTGTCTATAACTTCCTAAGCTTTAATACCATGTAATAGGGAAAAATGATGAATAAGGATGAACTATGGATGCAACTCTAATACCATGTAGGAGTATCCACAAAATATATATAGAATCAAGGTTAGATAGTAAGAGAGATATTGGTACTCATGGGAATAACACGAGATATGGTTATAATGGAAAGTGGACACAAGATGAGTGCTATATAAAATCAACTGAATGCAACTCAAACTCAAAACTCTAATACAAGATAACTCAAAGAGTACACAAGAAATACATGGTTATATCCACCCATTCACTCCTTATATGGAGCTTAGATAGTGATCTAGATAGAAGCTAGGTAAAGGGATATAGGCCAACACAATGGGTACTAATATCGATACCTTAGTGATTCTGAATGCCACAAGCTATAATCCTACATGGGGAGGGAACCATCCTAATAAGATCATCCAAGATTAGGTCTCTCTACCCATGTTCCAGGGCCATTTTAGCTTGATCCATGCCAAGAATACTCTCCACCATTGATTTATGGTTTAAATCCTATTGTATAAAAGTAGGATAAGCAACCATTTGTTTGTAGCCCTTGATCTTGCTTAATCCTTACTTAGGATCAAGTCTAGACCCAATGGTCCACATCAAGCAGAACTTCCCCAAGTTAAGAAAGCTATTTTTGTTTCTATCAATTGATTTAGGTTGACACTCACATAGAATGAATCCAAAATCCAATAGCTTAGAAGTAACCTTCCTAACCATCCATCTAGGGTCTACTCTTGAACTGATTTGCACTCAATGCCAAGAAGCTACCAATGTCCGAAACTCTCACATGGCTTCTCGGCATAATCGTGGCAATTCAAAATAGAGTGTCATGGGGAATGGTGGTTCCACATTAGGGTGAGGCATTGAGTGTATATAACACCCCCCCCCCCCCCTCACTTTTCACCTAAAGGTGAACTTCCTTCTTGGCATGATGCCAAGTCCTCTATGAGGATGGAGCATTGAATATATCCAATAGTATACTACTCTATTCTACTGTATGAGTGGTAATAAGTACCAATTAGAGAGTAGTGGGATGTCATACTAAAAAAAAAGTTGAACTAAGATTAATTATAGAAGTAAGGGAAGATTTGGTTTTATAGAATGATATCTTAAGAAAGGCATTGGTAAATATCTCAAGCCATGAACATGATTAACGAATTGTGTGGAAACAAGGGGGGTTCCAATACAAACGTGATGTGGATTTTGTTGATGATAACAAAAAGCAAATTTTCTAAGTTTCGTCCCAAGTAGAAAGGTTGAAATTAATAATGTCCATGGGAATTTTGTATAGAGGAATAAAACTTTGAATATTTCAGCATTGCATATGTAACATTGTGGTTTGAGGGTCCTATATGATAGTTTTTTCAATAAATCATAAGAAAGATATATTAACTCATAGCCAATAATAAGAAAGTTCACACAATCACTTTCTCTCCTCTAGGATGTGAAAGACATCAAAGTCTATATATTGAGGTGGAATATTTGATGTCTTCATGTTTGAGGCCTAGTGAAATAAGGTGAGGAAGTGGAGATCGCTAGAATGAAGACTAAGGAGATGAAGACTAAGGCAAGACAAACCATGGAATCTAGAAAATTCCATACCATAATGTGTTTAGAAAAATTGTAGGGAAACCCAAGTTGAAAAATTCAGCTTTTTCATCTACAGTGGGAAGCACTGGATAAGTGGAAATAGTGAAACAAAATGTGTATATGTTCCATAGATCGTTTGGATGAATACTCAAGAGTAAAAAAAAACAAGTCCTTCAACCAAAGGAGGGTATTAAATTTCAAAGACTTCCTTACGTTTATGTACATCATCCCATCTTGTTAAATTTGGGGACTAAGTTATTTTAAATATTAAGTATTGGAATTTTTAGGTTGTGAAGCTCCAAACCTTGATAAGCTTAAACTCTCGAGATTAAGATGGGGTTTCAAGTAGAAGAAAATTCTAAAACTCGCTATTTATGCATGCAGTGTGGAGACATCGCTTGTTGAGAGCTTGAGAAGTATTCAAGTGTAGGGGATTCTTCAAGAAAAATCCATAAATCAAAGAGTTCCTTGAGGGTGAGGGAAAAAATAATCAAACCTTCAAGGTTTTCTAACACGAGAAAAATTGAGTGAGATAATTTGTTTAACACTTACAAACATCCTAGCTAGATTGGAAACACTTAAAAGGGGTACTATTACTCCCATTGTGATCCGCAATATAGAAAATGTTTAAGAACAATCCCCCAAGCCACTTGAATGAAAAGGGACCCCAAATCCTAAAGATACCAAGGCATGATTTACATAACTATAATGGAAATCGTTTATTGGTAGCTGAGGAGATGGAGTGACTTACTTATGAAATCTTATAGCCAGATTGATCAAACACACTAAATTGCTTGTGACCCATAAAAAACACCCAAACATATCACAATCATCACTCAAAATTTCCCTATTGGATCAAAGAAATCAACGGATTCCTAAGTAAATTGAAAAGATATATTGGCCTTGAATTTGAATCAGGAATGTAGACGTACAAAATGTCTT
Organism: Ceratopteris richardii; assembly: GCA_020310875.1. Taxonomy (NCBI): domain Eukaryota; kingdom Viridiplantae; phylum Streptophyta; class Polypodiopsida; order Polypodiales; family Pteridaceae; genus Ceratopteris; species Ceratopteris richardii. The sequence continues at coordinate 117,066,785 of CM035409.1, forward strand.
ACAAAGCAATCTAACGGATTAAGGAAAATAGGAGTGGGACATCCCTCTATTTCCTTATTGGATTGGGAAATTTCGAGATTGACTAATCAAATTTTTTGTCTTTTGGCTCAATGGAAGGACTAAAGGGATGCAAATTCCTAATTATTAGAGACCACACATAAAGAATCCTATAAAAGATATAGAAATCTATGCGTTTCTATCCATGATTTATTGACCGTATTTAGGGATCCATTGATAGTAATTGACAATAAGTGATAGCACGAGTTTGAGACCTTCTAAACACAAAGGGACATTCCAAAGAGAGAACCAAAAAAGAAGAACAATTTCCTTGCAAAGATAAGGAAATCTTGTAATGATTATTGCAAAATTTGGTGCGAACCTATTGTCATCTAAGTCTTTCCCAGTGGCACCAAGAGTCCCAAAGTGCAAGAAAAATACCATTCTCTCAAGGGAACGTTTACATGTCCCCATAGAGACATTGTAGATAAGTAAAGTTGGCATTTGGGGTTGAAAGTTTATTGAGGCACTTTGGAGTATTGACCACACCTATAGGAATACAAGATGGAATAGCGCAACATGAATTCCCTTTAAAGTTAAGCTACAATTTCCCAAAGTATCTCTAGATAATCATTGACTATACAACAACTTGGGAGCTAGATCTAAAGTAACGTTTCACTTGAGAGAGACAATAAGCTACATTAGGACCCTTGGAAAGTGGAATTTTTTGAAAAGGAACTCTAATTTAATCAATATTCAGCCAACATTTACCCTATTTATTAGGAAAGATATATTTTTTCTTAAGCACGAATTGAGGGTGCTTCCCCTAGGAGAGAAACTCATCAAACTTGACACATGCCAAGGCAAAAACATTTATAAAAACCAAGGGCTTCTATAATTAATCTTAGTTCAACTTTTTTTTTAGTATAACACCCCACTACTCTCTAATTGGTATTTATTACCACTAATAGAATAGAATAGAGTACTATACTATTGGATATATTCAATGCTCCACCCTCATAGAGGACTTGGCATCATGCCAAGCTGAATTTCACCTTTAGGTGAAAAGTGAGGGGGGATGTTATATACGCTCAATGCCTCACCCTTATGTAGAACCACCATTCCCCATGACACTCTATTTTGATTTGCCACCTTTATGCAGAGAAGCCATGTGAGAGTTTTGGACATTGGTAGCTTCTTGACTTTGAGTGCAAATCAGTTCTAGAGTAGACCATAGATGGATGGTTAGGAAGGTTACTTCTAAGCTATTGGATTTGGGATTGATCCTATGTGAGTGTCAACCTAAATCAATTGATAGAAACAAAAATAGCTTTCTTAACTTGGGGGAGGTCTGTTTGATGTGGACCATTGGGTCTAGACTTGATCCTAAGGATTAAGCAAGATCAAGGGTGACAAACAAATGTTTGCTTATCCTACCTTTAAACCATAGGATTTAAGCCATAAATCAATGGTGGAGAGTATTCTTGGCATGGATCAAGCTAAAATGGCCCTAGAACATGGATAGGGAGGCCTAAGATTGGATGATCTTATCAGGATGGTCCCCCCCCCCATGTAGGATTATAGCTTGTGGCATTCTTGAATCACTAGGGTATCGATCTTAGTACCCATTGTGTTGGCCTATATCCCTTTACCTAGCTTCTATCTAAGCTAGGTAAAGTAGATCACCATCTAAGCTCCATATAAGGAGTGAATGGGTGGATAGAACCATGTATTTCTTGTGTACTCTTTGAGTTATCTTGTATTAGAGTTTTGAGTTTGAGTTGAATTCAGTTGATTTTATATAGTACTCATCTTGTGTCCACTTCCCATTAAACCCATATCTCGCATTATTCCCATGAGTAGCAATATCTCTCTCACTCTATAACCTTGATCCTATATATATATATATATATATATATATATATATATATATATATATATATATATATATATATATATATATATATATATATATATATATATATATATATATATATATATATATATATATATATATGTGTGTATGTTGTGGATACTCCTACATGGTATTAGAGTTGCATCAATAGTTCATCCTTATTCATCATTCTTTCCTATTACATGGTATTAGAGCTTAGGAAGTTATAGATGATTGTAGAGTTTGTGTATATCAAGGAGTGAACTCTAACATTTATGGAAGGAATGCTTCAAAATTCAAGCTTCTGAGAGGTAAATGCTTCATTTCTTGAGTTTGTGACGAGTAAAAGCTTCAACATTGGAGTTCTTGGGAGGCAAAGGCTTCAGGAGGCAAAGGCTTCAGGAGGCAAAGGCTTCAATGCCATGTTCTCAAGACCTAAAGTTTTTAACCCTAGAGTTCATGGAAGGCAAAGGATTCAAGGATTCAAGTTCATGGGACACAAATCCTTTAACACTACGTAGTTGTTAGCATCTAGAATTGGAGTCGAAGTGGATTTAGTGCAATTGTTTTGACAATGCAGACACTTTGGGTTCATCCACCAACCTTCAATGAAGGCAAGTTAGATGGTACAAATTATTTCTTTGGAAGTTTAAGATTACATTTATCCTTTATTCTCATTATCTTTTGAAGATGGTGATGGGAAGTGAGCAAGATGTAGAACCTACCTTTGACATATTGGATCAGAGCATGGTGATTCTCCTAGACACAAAGCTTTTTCAAGATTGTAAGATAAGGAATGTAAATTAACTATATGCTATAATGACCAATTATGTGGACTCTATTCTATCTCTCATTTAACATACATCCGATGAAAGTGAGGCATGGAGTATAGTAAGGAGTTGATAGGAGGTGGTAAAACAAACATGCATTCAAAATTTAGAAAATAAATTGCAAGCAGAGAGGTTTGGAGAAGGATTGAAGGCTAAGTAATTCACTACTCTGCTCAAGAATCCATGCAATAGAATGGCTTGTGGAGCAATTCAAAAGACTAGCAAGGGGCTAGCTCGAAGGTATCTCCAGAATTATCTACAAAACTATGATGGAAGGTTCACTAGTCTCAACACTTAGGTCAGACCTCAAGCTTTGACATTTTTGAGGATTTATATTCACTACCAATGGAAGAAGATTTGCATCTTCAAGACCAAACCAGGACTAGCAAGGGAGATGCTATGTTCTCCTTGGATGCATGAGGCAAAGGTGTTTCCTCAACCAAATGTGAGAGTGCATAGAAGGGGAGTAGTAAGAAGAAGTTTCAAGCTTCTATTCCAAAACGAAGAGACATGCAATCACAAATTTTCATGTCAAGAGGATAGATGAAGAGCCAGTACATGTAGCTATAGCAAAGGTGGTATGCTCCTCAACACAAGAAGAAAAAATTGTGGATTCGTGGGTAATAGATAGATATACATCTCATTACATGACCAATGAGATAGATCAAGATAGTTCTATGTAGCCTTAGCAAGAACCCATCATGGTGATAGGGAAAACATTCAAGGAGATGCAAAACTAAGGTATTACCTACAATGAATCGTAAAAAGGAACATTATAGAGATTGTATGATGAGCAAGCAAGAGAGAGAGAGAGAGGCATTCCCACAAGAAAGAGAGACTAGATAAAAGGCGCCCCCTTGAAGTTACCATGAAGGACACTTGGGATTTCGTGCCCTTTGTGGTACATTCTCTACTACTAATGTTGTTAGGAAAGTAAGAAGGAAAAAATGGAGTCAAGGGAAGAAATTAATTCAAGAAAAGTAGGAACCACTGAATTTTTTGCTTAAGTCTTAGGTTGTTTTTTAGATGGTTGGATCAGTTGCCTCTTGAGGCGGGGGTCGTGGTAGTTGTGACCGCAGTTTAGCCCAGCTATGTAAACCCCTGTTCTTGTGGGATAAGGGGGGTCCCATGGGTACTATGCCCTTCCTTGTACAGTTGCAATTTGAAAGTTAAAGCTTGGGGGAGTAGGCCTCGACTGAACCTCCTTTTAAAAAAAATTGCTTAAGACATTCATGGAAAAACTCTTTGAATCAAAGCCAAGGAATAAAAAACTTCATCAAAAGGAGTGTTGACATAAGAGACATCCAATCTTAAAGATTTTTCTAGTATTTTGACTGGATATCTCTTATTTCTAAACATTTTGGAGTTGATTCATGGACAATTCATAGATTTTCTTTCTTTATAACTTTTCTTCATTTGGAGCTTTCATGCTATTGTAAAATCTTACATGTACTGACTTTTTGGAGTGGATTCAATAAAATTTCATAAATTTTCTTTCTATATCACATTTCTTAATTTGAGATTTCATAGTATTTTCAAGATGGTTTATGGCCATATCAACCTCATGCAATGTTGTTGGCATGTTCTACGTGCTCTTTGCTCTTTACATTAGTGCTTTTGTGGGTTGCTCTTCTTCGTCTCTATCTTGTTTGGACTCCATACAATTGTAGTGATATGTCATGGCATACTTTATTGGGGTAAAGTGTTTAGATTGACAATTGAACTTGATCCCCAATGGCTCTGCACTTTGCGCCAATAAGCTTTGTATATGCAAGTCTAGAAGGCCATTTTGGTGCAATATCCAAAGACCATTCTACAAATCGACGTCTCCTATAGATGTTTGAAGCTATAGAGAAGGTGGTAGAAGTTTCTAGGAAGTGTTTTTGTCGGTTTCATGATTCTTTTATGAAGTGTTTGGTTGATTAGACACCATCAATTTCACCACATAATCAATATGATAATAGGACTCTTAGATTTCAATAGGTTGGATAAGTGTAGGAGTGTTCATTTGGATATATTTTGCATAGAGTAGCTTGTTGAGTGTCTCAAAAGAACCAAACAAATAAGTGATACCCTTGATATATTACAAGGTTCTCTAGTATGAGCATATTTATAACTATAAGCACCCAAAATTGAAGCGACAGATTTAAAGGTTTATATTTAGAGAGAAAGAGAGAAATTACTTATGAATACTTGCACGAATTCGCTATTATATGCTACAAAAGTAGAAACATCACTTTTTCTTGCAATGTAAATTAAAATGGAACTTCCTTATCTTATATACCTCATCTCTTATTTTTGAAGAAGACTCATTGGTCCATGCATGTGGAGCTTCTTCATGAACTCTTTCAAGGTATTCACTAACATAGTACATGCACTCCTCAAGCATCCACCCCTTTTCCATAGATCCTTTTGGCTTTGCTTTTTGTCGCACATAAAATTTTAATATTCCCATAAATCATTCGATCCAAAACATCCATTGAGTGTTTAACACACCTGCAATCTCTATTTCATCCACAAGATAGACTAATAAATGAACCTAAATATCAAAAAATGATGTTGGAAGATCTTTCTCCATCAAACATAGTAGCTCCCTACATTCATGTTTATTTTGTGGGATCGAGTCTTTGTCAATCTCTTTTGATGTAATCCACCTATGTTTATCATAAATTAAATTATAAAGAAATTATTTGGTAAATAAAAGATAACAAATAGTCTTATATATTAGATATAAAAGTATGATAGTTACCTTATAAGCGATCGAAGACAATAGTTCACCTCCCGTACTCCTTTCATTGTACATCCATTGATAACCAGAGGTAGTGTTGGTGCAAAGTCCAAGCCCACACATTTGGCTTGAAGTTCATTAACACATGAAGCTCCATGGAAACCATTGCTACTAGAAATTTATCCTTTTACATTTGTAAACGTCATTTATTTGACTTGAGAGAATATTTGTAATCACCTACCAAAAACTCGTGGACTTGTTAGTTAAATTTTAGAGAGATCCAAAAGTTGAATTCAAATTCAAATTTGAATGTAACACTTATATAAAGTGACTTGAAAAAGTCGCGGTTAGAAGACTATGTTCCTGAGCTCTCCATTGCCATTGTGTAAGAGTGTGAGGTCTACATTGTAGCCTACACTACTCTCCATCATTAGGCTATGATTGTTAAGCCTATGACCTTGTACAACATTGTTCATCAATACATTACACCTACATTGTTCATCTATGATCTCTCTGTTACAGTCATTCCTAACTATCAACTTGTGTTGCTCATATCTTATGCAATTCTCCACCATTTTCAATAATCTATAGCTTGTTGGAATCAGTGCAAAGTTATCTACATGCTCACAAATTTTGAAGGAAATCCATACAGCCAATTTAGAGAAAACTGTGTCAAAGAACTCACTAATCAAACTCTGCAGAGGTCTTGAAAAATCGGGGCTAATGATTCATTTGTTAAATTGATTGCTCTCTGTATAGTGCATCATTTCAAGTGATTCCACTTGGAATCGTTAGCTTAATAAGCTAGTTAGATACGTCTAAAAGGAAGTTTTCCAATTCCTACTATACTAGTAGCATTGAGCATAACAAGCAACAGGTGTATGATCAAAAATAGAAGGCTTTTATTAATCCTTCTATTTGGAAGTAGTCTGTTTTGATTCAATATTTTCATACATCACTTCCACAGTGCATAGGCACTTATATAGTGTCATTGGAAAGCTAAGAGGGTCCACATATCATCTCTCAATCTTCAAGGGGCTGGTACTAAGAAGGATTTGGTAGTACCCACTCATTTCTTGGAGTCTCCATCCATCTTTCCCAACAGTGGTATCAGAGCTTAGCTAAGGTAAAATGGGAGATGGTTTTCCTTCTTTCATTGATAAATTTGACAGGAACAACTATCAGGCATGGTCTCTGAGGATGAAGACATATTTACAAGGAAGGAGCCTCTATGGATACATCTCAGGAGATGAGGAGATGCCCATATTCAAAAGCAAAGGACAACCTAAAAGAGAGGAACATGAAAGACTCAACACTTGGTTTGCCAAGGATGCATTAGCAAGGTCCTACTTATGTAACTCAATCTCTAATTTTCTTCTTCCACATATTAGGAGTTGTAAGACATCCCAAGAGACTTGGAAAACATTGTCTTCTTATTTCTCTTTCAACACAAGGGCTAGGAAGAACCAAATGTGGATTGAGTTCACCACTCAAATAAAGCAACCTAAGCAAGGTATCTCAGAGTATGTGACCAAAGTCAAAGATATAGCAGATCAATTGGCAAGCATAGGAGAAGAAATTGAAGAAAAGCAGATTGTAACACAAGTAATCAATGGTATTAAAGCTGATGACAAATGGGAGAGCTTCACAACTGCCATGGACTTGTCCATGGACATGCAGATTCCAGACCTTACCACACTCATGGGGCAACTATTTACCCATGAAGCCAAGCTCAACAAGAATGGAGATTCATCAGGAGGTATAGCTCTTCTGCCCTATACATTGATAAAAGTAAATCCAAAGAGAAAGGAAAGAACAAAAAGGTTGAAGATGAAGGAACTACCTCCCAAGCCAACTATGCAGGGAGAGGTAGAACCTCAAGAGGAAGGGGCAGAGGAGGTAAGCAAGGTAGGGGGAGATCTTATAAATCCTCACCATGAAATATTTGTGGATTATCAAATCATACTACAGATGAGTGTTTCAAGAACTTCAAGAAGCAGAGAGGTAGAGGATATCAAAGAGGTGGATATACACAATCAAGAGGAAGATTCAATCATCATCAAGGATACAATAACAACTACAACAACTACTACAATAGCAACTACCAAGGAGGATACAAATCTAGAAAAGATTACAACAACTACACAGAGGAGCAAGAAGATTCTCTTTTGATTATGAACATGACTTCAAAACTAGGTATAAATGATGACCATCTCTTCTACATTGACTCAGGATGCTCAAACCATGTGGCAGGCAATGTAGCTCTTCTCTCTCACCTTGATGAACCAAAAGGTAAGCATCAGGTTCAAACAGGTGGTTGCAAGTACTCCAATGGTGGTAAACCTAAAATTAAGTGCTCATGAAGGTGATGTACTTGAGAACATTGCAGGTTATCAAAGCATAGTGGGAAGCTTGAACTATGCTACTTTGACAAGGATTGTCATTTCTTATGGAGTAAGTGTTCTAAGTCAGTTTATGCACAAGCCTAGGGCACCTCACTTGGAGGTTGCCAAAAGGATCTTGAAGTACCTTAAGGGTACTCAACATCATGGACTGTATTTCCCTTATACATCAGACTTGGACATCAAGATATATTCTAATGCAGATTGGGTAGGATGCAAAGATGATAGGAGGAGTACCATAGGACACCTATCCTTTGTAGGTGATAAGCCTATATCATGGTCTTCAAAGAAGCAACCTACCATTGCTTTATCTTCTACAGAGGCAAAGTATAGAGGATTGGCCAATGCTACTCAAGAGGCCATATGGATCAGATTGTTGTATACAGATTTGGGTTTGCACACTACATCTCCAATGATTTTTGGAGATAATACAAGTTCATTACACCTTGCAGCAAATCCTATTTATCATGCTAGGACCAAGCATATAGAGATCCACTATCATTATGTGAGAGAGAAGCTATTGAGCAAGGATATTCAGTTGGCATATTTATCAACTAATATGCAATGTGTAGACTTGTTGGCTAAAGCATTAGATGGTACAAAACTTTGCAGGTTTAAATCAATAATTGGATTGCAGGACATTCATGAAGATTGAAGATGAAGACCAAGTAATCACCTACCAAAAACTCGTGGACTTGTTAGTTAGAAAAGCATCTACTTCATTGAGGGAATATTTCCTAGATTGAAGGATTACTTTTAGAGAGAGCCAAAAGTTGAATTCAAATTCAAATTTGAATGTAACACTTATATAAAGTGACTTGAAAAAGTTGCGGTTAGAAGACTCTATTCTTGAGCTCTCCATTGCCATTGTGTAAGAGTGTGAGGTCTACATTGTAGCCTACACTACTCTCCATCATTAGGCTATGATTGTTAAGCCTATGATCTTGTACAACATTGTTCATTTATACATTACATCTACATTGTTCATCTATGATCTCTCTATTACAGTCATTCCTAACTGTCAACACGTGCTGCTCATATCTCACTCAAATCTCCACCATTTTCAATAATCTATAGCTTGTTGGAATTAGCTCCAAGTTACCTACATGCGGACAAATGTTGAAGGAAATCCATTCAGCCAATGTGGAGAAAAGCACATAATAGGACTCACTAGTCAAACTCTGTAGAGGTCCTAAAAAATTGAGGGTAATGATTCATTTGTTAAATTGATTGCTTTGTGTATAGTGCATCATTTCAAGTGATTCCACTTGGAATCATTAGCTTACTAAGCTAATTAAATACCTCTAGAATGAATCTTTCCAATTCCTACTGTACTGGTAGCACTGAGCATAACAAGCAGTAGGTGTATGATCAAAAATAGAAGGTTTTCATTAATCCTTCTATTTGGAAGTAGTCTGTTTTGATTCAATCTTTTCATACATCATTTCCAAAGTACATAGGCACTTATATATCGTCATTGGAAAGCTAAGAGGGCCCACATATCATCTCTGAATCTTCAAGGGGCTGGTACTAAGCAGGATTTGGCAGTACCCACTCATTTCTTGGAGTGTCCATCCATCTTTCCCAACAGGTAGAATGTGCTTCAGAAAGTTATGCCAATCATCATTGTCGTTAACTCAAATAAGCTTCTATCATCCATAGTAAACATGTTTTGGAAAGATGCTCCATATCATGTAGGTGTTCGAATCGATTGAATCTTATTGTTGATAGTTTGTATCTCTTTTGTCGTAACTATCAAACGAGCAAGTGTAGAATTTGTTTCCTATTGATTTCTTTCAAAAATTAGCCATAACTTTGGTTTTGATTTTTAATCCATTAAATCATTTCTTGATGTTATTGTATCTTTTAATCCAAGAAGATATTGGCATAATGAATAACCAATATTCTTGAATATATGCATAGGATCAAGAAGATGATAGATCTTTAACTGTCTATAATACTCCAAAGAATACCATATCGACATATTCTTTACTAGTGCCAATTTTCCTTTACCTCTAATTTTCACATTCTCATCATCTCTGTCATTACTGAAGATTTCAAATTGTGGATCTATAAGAGACCCATCTGTCTATTTTTTATACCAATCCATAGGTATCATTGGTTTTGGACACTGGCATGTTTCAATCTTTCCACTAAAATGTATCATTTGTCTTAGGCTCACTGATCAGACTGGGAGCTTCCTCGGACCAACTGCATCATTTTGTTAGGGACAGAATATTAGCCATAAGCCTCTCTCTCTCAGTCGAATTCTTCATGTTCCATCAGCAATTTGTAGAGTTTTGTCGGGAACACACTTATCTCCTCCTCTTTTAGTCGAGAATTCATGAGGAAAAAAATAGGAACATTTGACAAAGTAGAAGATGATGTGCAACATCGGATGCTGTTTTGATCTCACCTTCCTCATACTTGCTCCATCCTTAGTTTATCTAACAGATTCTTTTACAGAGAAGCTCGCTGATCAGGTCGGGAGCTTCCTCACTTCCCTGGAACAACTGCATCATTTTTTTAGGGACAGAACAGTAGCCACAAGCCTCTCTCTCTCTCTCTCTCTCTCTCTCTCTCTCTCTCTCTCTCTCTCTCTCTCTCTCCTCTCCCTCCCTCCCTCCCTCCCTCCCTCCCTCCCTCCCTCCCTCCCTCCCTCCCTCCCTCCCTCCCTCCCTCCCTCCCTCCCTCCCTCCCTCCCTCCCTCCCTCCCTCCCTCCCTCCCTCCCTCCCTCCCTCCCTCCCTCCCTCCCTCCCTCCCTCCCTCCCTCCCTCCCTCCCTCCCTCTCTCTCTCTCTCTCTCTCTCTCTCTCTCTCTCTCTCTCTCTCTCTCTCTCTCTCTCTCTCTCTCTCTCTCTAATCTCTATAGGAGGTGTTGGCATCAATTCTTATCTGCTTTAGACGGTTTCACCCTCTCTCTCTGATAACGTGCAAAAGCACACCAAATCAAAAATTGAATTTCTTTCTCTCTTTACTTTCAATAAAACATGCAATCAAAATCAACAGTCCAATGGTCAATGTATGTAGAGATGCACCTATATGTGCTCAAAGATTGTAGAGAAAAGATCCAAGGATAAAGAGACTAGGCATCTCTCTCTCTCTCTCTCTCTCTCTCTCTCTCTCTCTCTCTCTCTCTCTCTCTCTCTCTCTCTCTCTCTCTCTCTCTCTCTCTCTCTCTCTCTCTCTCTCTCTCTCTCTCTCTCTCTCTCTCTCTCTCTCTCTCTCTCTCTCTGCATGGTAATGGAGGGAGTCTGTGATGGAGAGTGTTAATCTCCAAAAGAACAAGCTATCCTTGATGTTAGACCACCTCTATATCAAGAATAGCTTTAAACTCCAACCAATTTTGGAAGACAAGTGCCAAACTATCAAGAAATTAGCTAATTGTGAAGAAACTTGTTTCTCAGGAAAGTCTGCTGCACATTAATCAATCATTGACTAATCATTTGTGTAAAGTTTCTGATGAAACTTTGTAGAGTGTGTCGTCTAAAGCTTGCGCACCTTCTCCAAGTTAAAATACTTCAAATGCTCGAGTAGATTGTGAGAAATGACTCAAACACTTTACCTATGTCTGAAACTATCTCTCTGTAATGTCGACTTTGACACCTGCAACTTCTAAGACATGGTTCTCCAAAACTAGAACCCATTTAAGCAAATACTTTTAGCCATAGATGGCTTACCTCTCAACTTAAATTTTGAATCCTCATTTGTGTAAAACTTTACACTATACACTGAACACTGTCCATTTCTCTGATCATCGAATCTGCACCTGTTTCAGAAGACACTCAGAACTTTCTTACATATGAATGTTCCTATTCAAAATTCTCTCAATCCGTTTGCAATTGAACTCTCAAACTTTAACCATAGATAGATTAACTATGGATTTAGACATGTACAAAAAGATTTCTCAAAAGATTAAACACAGAAGGAGAATCAGAGAAAAGATCGACACGCAATTCTCTGAAAACTTTTTCTTCTCATAAGTTTTCATACATCTGATGGATGACATACATAATGTTCATCTCATTCTCTCCTATTCTTCTATTCTTCACATCTATTGTCTTCTCTATCTCTTCTATCTCTCTCTACGACTATGAGCATGTATCTATATATATATATATATATATATATATATATATATATATGAGTCTAACTCGTCATTTTTCCAAATACATTGAAATATTTACAATACTAATGTACAAAAGAACTTTTTCTAAATCTCCTCTTTTCCTTGAAACTAATCTTCAATCTTTCATTCATCTTTCCACTTCTGGATTTTATGTAATCACTAATTGTTGATTGTTCTGCTCCAACAGCTCCCCCTCAATCATCAATTGTGATTACCTGCATCTTCTTTATCCCTGCCATATCTTTAAATCTCTGCAACTTTGGTCCATCCAAACTTTTTGTCATCATATCTGCAAGTTGATCTTTTGTAGGAGTATGCATGACTTCAATTTCTTTATCAATAACCTTCTCTCTAAAAAAATGATACAGAATTTCAATATGTTTAGTTCTAGCATGAAACACAAGATTTGCTACCAAGTATAAAGAACTCATATTGTCTCCACAAATGATAGTACTATGAACAACATCAAAACTCTTCATAAGTGTCTTTAGCCATATTACTTCCTTTGCAGCTTCCACCATGCCTTTGTATTCTGCTTTTGTAGATGATAGCGCAACTGTATTTTGCTTCTTAGAGCACCATGAAATTAGCTTGTCTCCCACATAACACAAATATCCATGTGTTGATCTTCTGTCATCAGAATTACCTGCCCAATCTGCATCATTGTATATTTTGACTCTTGTATCTGAAGTATATCCATAATACAAACCTTCTTTAAGTGTGCCCTTTATGTATCTAACTACTCTTTGACCTGCAATCCAATGTTCCTTTCTAGGACAATGCATGAATTGAGATAGAACTCCAACTGCATAAGATAAATCAGGTCTTGTTAATGTAGCATAAATCAAGCTACCCACCAAACTCTGATAGAGCTTCATATCTTTGAATTCCTCTCCTCCATATCTAGTCAACCTGTGATTTACTTCCATTGGAGTTGGTGCTATCCTGCAATCTTTCATTTTAAATTTGGTTAGCAAATTTTTCAGATACCTTTCTTGAGTTACACATACTCCATGCTAAGTATATGAAATCTCCATTCCCAAGAAGAATGACAAATTTCCCAAATCACTAATTTTGAATTCTTTCTCCATCTGTTTCTTAATCATGTGTATGCCTTTTTCATCTGTTCCTGTAAGTATTATGTGATCAACATAAATACAAACATAAATAAATCCATCCTCACTTGCTTTGACTAGCAAGCTACTATCTGCCTTTGATGCTTGAAATCCTAGTTCCTTTAAGAACTTTACAAGCCTGTAATTCCAAGCCCTTGGGGCCTGCTTAACCCATACAAAGCTCTCTTGAGCTTACACACATAATTTGGATACACTTGATCTTTGAAACCATCTGGTTGCTCCATGTAAACTTCATCTGAAATATAACCATTCAAAAATGCATTTTTAACATCTAATTGAGATAATTTCCAACCTTTGCAAGCAGCAATTGCTATGAGAATCCTTATGGTTGTCATCTTTGCAACAGGACTATAAGTTTCATCATAGTCCACACCATATGTTTGTGCATATCCTTTCACAACAAGTCTAGCCTTGTACCTAGACACACTTCCATCTGCAAACCTTTTTGTTTTGTATACCCATTTACATCCAATGATCTTTTGACTATTTGGCTTAGGAACCAAATCCCAAGTCTCATTTTCCATCAATGCATCATATTCCTCTTGCATAGCTTTTTCCCAATTCTTCTTCCCTTTGGCTTCATCATATGTGGATGGATCCTCATCTGTTTTTAACATGTAAGCATAGTCTTTAGTAGTCAAGAATGAAGTATCATAGCTATACCTAGTAGGTTGCCATTTGTGCCTAGATGACCTTCTGACTTCTCCACTTCTTGAAGTTTCTGGTTCATCACATTCTAGATCAAATCTTGGCATTTCTTCAACTTCAACCTGTACTTCACTATTCTCACCTTCATCAAATATTTGAACTTTTGATTTACCTTTCCTTTGATTCACAATTTCTTCAACATCTGCATGATTATTAAGTGTACCTGCATACCAAGTACCTTGCTCATCAAATGTAACATCCTTAGACACAAGAAATTGCTTTGTGGATGGATTCCACAACCTATAACCCATCTGCTTGTCATCATAACCAATGAATACATACTTTTTTGCTTTAGGTTCCGATTTATGCCTCAATTGAGATGGCACATATGCATATGCCAAGCATCCAAATATTCTACAGAGATCCAAGGTAGGTCTCTTACCCCACCAAGCTTCATATGGTGTCATACCCTGCAAGGCTTTACATGGTAGCCTATTAACCAAATATGTGGTTGTGTTTACAGCCTCAGCCCACAAATAATTAGGACAATTTTTCTTCTTCATCATAGATCTTGCCAACTCAACAAGAGTTCTATTTCTTCTTTCTGCTACCCCATTTTGTTGAGGAGAGTACCTGCGAGTAACCTCTCTCTTTATACCTGCATTCCACAAGTAATCAGTGAATTCATTAGATAAATACTCTCCCCCTCCATCTGACCTTAACCTCTTCAATCTTTGACCTGTAATTCTTTTTGCATATGCATGATAGTGTTTAAATGTACTAAACACTTCTGACTTGTCTTTGATCACATAGATTGTGATCCACTTGGTAGCATCATCAACATATATAACATAATATCTTGAACCATTTATACTGAGATCTTTTGAAGGACCCCACACATCTGTACCAATTCAAGTCTTTCTGAATACATAAAACCATGCTTATTGTATGATTGCTTATGAGCCTTACCTAATTGACATGCTTCACATCTGTATGTCATGTGTTGACCTACAACATTAGGCAATCCAAGCACTGAACCATTGTTAATCATTTCTTTTATACCTCTTTCATTAAAGTGTCCAAGTCTTTTATGCCAAAGATCCAATTCAGACACCTTTTGCTCTCCATATGTAAACATAGCATGTCCAACATTACCTTGTATCTTTAATGTAAAGAGTCTTCCTTCCTTCCTTCCTGTAACAATCTGTTTATACCCTTGACTAGGGTCTTCAACATAAACTCCATCATTAGTGAACTTTACCCCATATCCTTTTTCCACAATTTGTCCTACACTTATCAGATTTTTAGGAATTGTAGGAACATACAGAACCTTACTCAAAAGAGTGCTTCCATCTTTGGCTTTGACTGAACCAATTGACTTTACTTTGTGCTTTGTATTATCACCTGTCTGAATTGTATGATTAATTGCATTATGATCTAAATCAGTCATCAAAGCAATATTTCCACTCAGATGATTACTACATCCTGAGTCAATATAAAACACTCTCATGTCTTCATGTGAGGCTTCACATGTTGCATTCATAATAAGAGTCGAATCTTCTTTCTGATCTGAAGCATAGTTATAGTAGGTGTTATTATAGGATTGATTTTGGAAGTTTCTTCCTCCACCTCTTCCAAAATAATTCCTACCACCTCTACCTCTGAAGTTTCCTCTATGATATCTTCCACTTCTACCTCTTTGATTAAAATTCTCATTAAAATTACCATTGCTTTGATTATTGTGCCAACAATCATGAGATAGATGATTAGTCTTACCACATATCCAACAAGCTTTGACATTATCTTTGTTATTTCTGCCTCTTCCTCTACTTCTGCCACTTCCTCTTCCTCTTAGGAAGTTTGCTTGGCTTGGAGTACCTTCATCTTCAACTGATTGTTGCTTTCCTTTGCTAGCTTTCTTTTTGTCTTTAGAATACATTGCATGTCCTGCACTCTTATCAACATCTCCTTTGATATCATTCTCAAAAGTAAGCATATGCCCTAACAATTGATTCAAATCAGGAGTGAAATGATCTAATGAAAGTTCTGTAGATAAAATAAAAGGCTTCCACTTCTCATCTCCTCTAAGTCCTGTGAGAATTTGTCTTACCAACTTATCTTCTTCAATATCTTCATCAACTGCACCTAAAGAATCAGCAATATCTTTCATCCTTGTCACATAATCAGATATTGATTGTGAAGCCTTCTTCTTGAAGGTGGTGAACTCTGCCCATAATGAAGCTTTCCTTGATTTGGTTGTATTCTGAAAATGTTCTTCCAAAGCATTCCAAATGTCACTTGCACTTTCAAGACCTCTAATGTGAGGAAGCAAGTAATCATTTACTGCCATGTAGATTATGCTCCTTGCTTGAGCATCCTTCTTCATCCAAATCTTTATATCTGCAAGCTCTCCCTAGTTGGAACACTAGGATCTTTGAACTCTGTCTTTTCTTCATCTCCTGTTATGTATCCCATCAGATCTTTGCTCATAAGATGAGCTTCCATTCTCATAGACCAAGCTGGATAGTTCTCTGTATCCAACTTTTCAATTTGGAGGCTATCTCCCATCCTTGCTTCACCTGTAATCTCAAATCTTTAATCATTATAAGGAATGAATGTACCTTGACTTCGAGTATTACTCCTTCTGATCCTTTTGATAACCTTTATGTGTCTTCCTTCAATCTTTCTTCCACACTTTATCCTTTTGTACCTCAAAAGATGTGAAATCTGTATGTCTGTAGCAGTCGGGGTCTTCCTTTCCTCAATTTTGATACAACTTGCTCTGATACCACTGATGGAGAGTGTTAATCTCCAAAAGAACAAGCTATCCTTGATGTTAGACCACCTCTATATCAAGAATAGCTTTAAACTCCAACCAATTTTGGAAGACAAGTGCCAAACTATCAAGAAATTAGCTAACTGTGAAGAAACTTGTTTCTAAGGAAAGTCTGCTGCACATTAATCAATCATTGACTAATCATTTGTGTAAAGTTTCTGATGAAACTTTGTAGAGTGTGTCGCCTAAAGCTTGCGCACCTTCTCCAAGTTAAAATACTTCAAATGCTCGAGTAGATTGTGAGAAATGATGCAAACAGTTTACCTATGTCTGAAACTGTCTCTCTGTAATGTCAACTTTGACACCTGCAACTTCTAAGACATGGTTCTCCAAAACTAGAACCCGTTTAAGCAAATGCTTTTAGTCATAGATGGCTTACCTCTCAACTTAAATTTTGAATCCTCATTTGTGTAAAACTTTACACTATACACTGA
Organism: Ceratopteris richardii; assembly: GCA_020310875.1. Classification (NCBI taxonomy): domain Eukaryota; kingdom Viridiplantae; phylum Streptophyta; class Polypodiopsida; order Polypodiales; family Pteridaceae; genus Ceratopteris; species Ceratopteris richardii. The sequence goes on from CM035409.1 coordinate 117,083,819, forward strand.
ACACTGTCCATTTCTTTGATCATCGAATCTGCACCTGTTTCAGAAGACACTCAGAACTTTCTTACATATGAATGTTCCTATTCAAAATTCTCTTAGTCTGTTTGCAATTGAACTCTCAAACTTTAACCATAGATAGATTAACTATGGATTTAGACATGTACAAAAAGATTTCTCAAAAGATTAAACCCAGAAGGAGAATCAGAGAAAAGATCGACGCGCAATTCTCTGAAAACTTTTTCTTCTCATAAGTTTTCATACATCTAATGGATGACATACATAATGTTCATCTCATTCTCTCCTATTCTTCTATTCTTCACATCTATTGTCTTCTCTATATCTTCTATCTCTCTCTACGACTATGAGCATGTATCTCTATATATATATACGAGTCTAACTCATCATTTTTCCAAATACATTGAAATATTTACAATACTAATGTACAAAAGAACTTTTTCTTAATCTCCTCTTTTCCTTGAAACTAATCTTCAATCTTTCATTCATCTTTCCACTTCTGGATTTTATGTAATCACTAATTGTTGATTGTTCTGCTCCAACAGTCTGTACAATGTATTTGCAAGACATGAACAAAGAACTGGAAAGTATGAACAAGAAAATAACAAATAAGAAAAGTAAGAAGTGTACCTGGTAAGAAAATCCACGGGGAAAACCAAATGGGGATGGGGCATCTATTTATAGGTTTCCCACAAGACTTCTCTCTCTAGAATCTCTAGAATGTTCTAACCTCCTCATTGATCTTTTCTATTTTTCAAAATCTTCTTCCATGTTCTTGTGCTATTTTTGGAAAATCCCATCTTTTATTTCTATTTTGGTCTTTCTCTTTTTATTTTCTCAATTTTTCTTCTTTCTATTTTACTTCTTTTTCATTTTCCCTTTTTATTTTTGGACTAAGGTTTGGTTTCACACTTTTATATACAAATTTATATTAAATCAAAGGGTTAGACTTAAGGTAAATGGTAAAGCTAAGGTTCCAGCCTAGGTTTTTAATCAAGAAAAGTTAGGTTTTGCCTAAAATTAAGGTAAAGCATGAAAATTAAAAGTTTTATTTACATTTATGGCCTAAAATCCTAGGGCTTCCTAGGGTTTAGGTTAGGTTTTCATGGGGTATAATGCAATTTTTCAAGGGGTTTCAAGGGTCATATGTTAGTTTCAATGGGCGATTTACAAACATATAAGACTAATCTATATAAATGACATGGTTTCTCATCTCATAATCAATCAAATCAACCAAATCATGCATAGTTTATAACTCTCTATAGTCAAAACATCATTTCATACCCAGAAAATCAATGAAATGAACTTGAAAAAAATTCTTGAGGTACACTTCCCGGAGGGATTTCATCCCGACAATGTTTCATATTTTGCAATGTTCGTTGTTTAGAATAGTGATTTCCTAGCAATCCTTCATGGGCTTGTTGCAACCAATTGCTATGTTCATCCTCCTTGACACAACAATCTAGTACACCCTCTCGATCTTGTTTATACATACTTCTTGCCAATATTTGACATATTTGTGATTTTATAATTTGATCTTTGTTCATTTTCACATTCTTATTTGTGGGTTTGAAGGTTAGGATAGATACCAACTAATTATTTGCCCATTTAGAAACAACTTCTAAATTGAACAGATAAGCATCGGGTAATTCATCAAACACTCCTTGAAGTGACTCTTCTGACGTGATGCAAGAAAGATGATCTACCCTAAGGTGGGTCCTACCTTTCCTAACAACCACTTCAAAGTCGTATTACATTAATAAGAGGAACCATCTTACTAGGCGTCGTGTATTGCAAGGTTTATTCACCAAATATAATAAAGCTTGAGCTCAGGGATGTGGTGTCTTCTTTCTTGGGAATGAGCACATAAATCATCCACATATACTTCTAAGCTCTTTTGCAAGAGCTCTTTGAAGACATGACACAAGAGCCTTTGGAATGTTGCAAGTGCATTCGTGAGCCCAAATGGCATCACACAAAATGTAAAGATTCCCCACTCTATCATGAATGCCACTGCAACATGCTCCAATAAATGTTGAGTGATTGGAAGCGGATAGCTATCTTTTATCATAGTGACATTAACCTTTTTAAGGTTAATACACACCGAAAACTTTTTGTTCTTCTTGTTCACCAGTATGATGGGGGAGACCCATTCAATATGCTCAATCTCATAGGTAAATCCTGCTTCAATCAATCTATCAAATTTCTTCTTTTATTTTGGCTACATAAGTGTCATTATATGTGTAGGGATTCTGTTTGGTGGCCTTGGCATCAGCCATCATGGTGATTGTATGAGAGCATATTTCCGGATCTACTCCCTTTAGGTCTCTATAGGTCCACACAACCACATCCCTATATTCCGTTAATAAAGCTACAAGCTCTACTTCTTATTCTACACTTAGGTCTTCCCTTATGTACATACATCACTCTTCGTTCTCTTCAATGTCTACTACAATTTTTTTGGTTTTTTCTTATTATCATACACTTCTCCTATGATGGACTCTCTCTTAGGCATTCATACCAAAATTTTTTGGTCTTCAACTTCATATTTCTTGAAATTTTCAAGTAGCTCGAACAATGATTCCTCCTCTGCTTGTTTCACTGCTTTTCTTTTCTTTTTCTTTTGACTACCTTCACTTTTCTCCCTTGGATTTATAGTTATAATGCTTCTGAGAGGTTCTTCTTCTTTTTTATTAAATACTCCGACATTTTCTAGGTAGTGCTCCTATGAGTCAAAGCAACTATCCATTACAATGGACTCTAGATAGTTTCCATCCTCCTCTTCTTCTTTGACCTCATTAGAGTTACACTCTTCTAGCAAGGGTTCACACATGAAAAAAGAGATATCATAACCCTCCTCATCACAATGAGGCATCCAATGATCGTCATTGATAGCGATGTCCATGTTGGCTAAGATTTCTACCCAATGATGAGGCTCAAATTCCTCATTTGGAAAAATCATCGATGTGTGTGTAGGCTAGGTCTTTAACCATTTTGGCTCCTTGAGAAGTTCCTTCTTCTCTCACTTTTAGGTGTCTTTCCTCTTCCTCTACGAGCTTGCACATCCATAAGTGAGTATCTTCACACATCTATGATGGGTCATAAGAACTTATAGAATGGACAGAGATTGAATCATCTTGCACCTTGTGGATAGGATTCTATTGTAGGGGTGGTACATCTCTGAAGGTATAATCCTTCATATTGACCTTGGTTGTGACCCCTAAGTGTTGCAAGTACAAGGAGTTGGTTCCCCAATCTTGTACTATTGGCCGTAGGAAGGGTCTTCCTAGGATCATTTTCATAGACATTATTTTTTCCAAGTCACCTATAGCAAAGGTGCATTCAAACTCTACACCACAAGTGGTTAGACTTATCCCTTCTAGCAATCCTTGAGGTCTTTCAATATGGCTACCAGCCATTTGAAGCTTCATTCTAGTTGGTCTTAATGCAAGTTTGCCCCATTGCTTTCACAAGGAGGTGGTCACAATCGCAACACCAGCACTTGAATCTAAGGCAGCTTTGGTTGTGTAACCTTGTTAGGCGATTTGAAGATAAGTATTACCTTCTTCACCTTCACTCATGTCTCTTATTTTGTCTAGAGGTATCTCTGGGACTTTTTGCTTAGGGTCTGCTTTTGACATAGTCGAACCAAGTTTTGGAACTTGAATTGCCACATGTTTCCATAGCTTAGGTTTTTCTTTGAGCAGCTTTTCTAAGGTAAGATGACATTGCACCATAGTGTTCTTCACGACTTTAGTATTTCTTGGAACCACTGAGTCTTCATTTCTTATCAATATTCTGGGAGCTCTGATCTGAAGAGATTTTGATTCCCATGGGTCTGTGAATTGTGGCAACTCTTGTAAAGAATGAGATTCAAAATGTAATCTTTCCTTTTCTTGTTGCTCTACTTGGTCTCCATAAATAGATGGAATGTCTTGGGGAAATTGATCAAGAAGAACATCAATTTCAGGAATAGGAGGGGAATTACCCTTCTCCTTGGCCCATTTTTCTTCTTATATTTCTCCTTGGTCCATTTTTCTTGAGTTGTATGGTTTGTGTATTTTCTTTCAATAGTGCAATATGGAGTATTTAGCTCTCACATTGTGGTTTTGCAATGGGCATATGTTAGCCATGTGATCCCCTCTACAAGTATAACATCGCTTTGACGAGTTGATCCTTGGTGTTTGTCTATCTTGAACTCCTAGCTTCTTGGCAACCTGCTCAACTAGCTCATCTATCGTAGTGGAGGGTCTAGAAGTATGAGTAGTAGAACTGTCAGAATCCTTATAGAGTTTGGACAATTCAAACTCCTCACCCAAGTTGCCTTCTATGTCAATACCCATTCTCAAGCATTGATCGAGTGTGATTGGCTCCTTGAGATATACGTACGATCTAAGTTTCTTGCTTAGAAGTCCATCTAAAAAATAGGGAAACTTGTTTTCCTTGTGTGGGTAATTCAGGTGTGGGACATCTTTCCATGTATTGTTTAAATTTTCATCGAGGTAGTCGAACTATTTTTGTTGATATATTTAGGTAGTGATGTGTGTGAACACTCTAGGACCACCAGGGCACTTTTTTCCTCTTTAGGAGATTTTTTCCCTTGGCTTGTATATATGCCTACTACCCTAAGGGATTGGTTATCTTTGTACATTATATTGGTAATACATTCAATATTGTGTGTTGTGCCGCAAGCTTCTTCTTCTTCCGTGTGTTTCTTGCGTGCTTCCATAGAGCTCAAACTCCAACAATTGGTATCAGAGCAAGTCGTTGCTTCATCTAGGGCATCATGGACACCCCTCTGGTTACAGTTTTAGAATCCCACAAAATTTGGTATGCATACTAAGGGTGATTAGGAGATCAAAATTGCTTCGCTATTTGGTGTCGAAATCATGATCTGAGCTCGTTTTGGCCTCCAAATGCACTATCATAGTGCTTGTGTGGGCTATTTCATCTTTTTGTGATAAAGATATATACAGATTTTGGTTTGCCAATATAAGCATCTCAAAGTCTGCTACAAGTTTAGCAGAACTTGATAGGGTAGTTTTGTTTAACTTTTTGAGATGCAGTCAATTTTTTGCATCAGGGTATTTTAGTTAGTGGCCATGGTTGAAAGCAGTGATGTATTCCATATGTTTAATGTTGAGGATAAGTTGGACAGTACGAATTACCCATTATGAGCTTATATGATTCATCATGTATTGGTTGCAAAAGGACTCTGGAATATTGTACAGGGTGTTGAAAAATGTCCTATTTCACCTATGAATATAGGTACTGAAGCTGATGCAGATGGCATCGAAGATGGTGATATTCTACATATTCTTGTTTGTGTTGTGGTTTCTACTGCACCTACTATAGAGCAAATTTGTTGGAATGGCAAAGATGCTCAGGCACATGCATTGATAGCCTTGTCTATCAAACATGCCATTATTCCTCACATTCACTCTTGCAGAACAGCTAAGGATGATTGGGATACACTTACCACTTTATACCAGGCAAGGAATGAGGCTCATGTTGCTTACCTTTGAAAACAGCTAGAGAGTGAGCACATGAATGAAGGTGATTCTATGGATAGTTTTCTGACAAAGATCAAAGACTTGAAGGAACAGTTGATTTCTACTGATGAAGTTATACCAGATAGCTCACTTGTGCATACCGTTCTGAATGGTCTTCCTGATTCATATCAGATTTTTGCTTCCACTCTTCGTTTGATGATGAAAGGCAACCCAAATGCCTTGACATTTGAGGAGTTGGTCTCTGTTCTATTGCAGGAAGATCAATCTAGGCAGAATAGGTCCATTATGTGTGTTGCAGATCAAACTTTCATGGCTAGTTAGAAGGGCAAAGGTACCATTTTCCGTTTTTGCAACTCCATTTTCTTCAAGCTGAGGAGTCCTCGAGCTTGAGGAGTATTAGAAGTATCATCCTACCAATTTTCATAATTTTTAGACTCTGTTTGAGCCCTCAAATAAGCCCTAGTGTGAAGAGAGATGGTGGATGCAATCCAAAGATGAGTAGGTGCCGCTACAACCAGCTTCACACCAGCCAACTGAGACTTCAGAGTTGATTAGTAGACCCTTTGAGCTTCCTAAATCCACCAAAATATCAGCCAAGTACTTTGGAACATGTATCCCAAAAGTTTAAGTCAAGACCGACAAGTTGCGAAATGACTAGCTCCCAAAACTTGCTATTTTTGGACATACACCTGCTGGAAAAAATGAACAGTGCTCTCAACCTGGAAGGAATTAGAAAAATTCCTTTTGGGCATAGCAAATAGACTTAGCAAGCTTCCTATTCCAAGTTAAAACACTTCAAATGATGGACTGAGCACTGAGAACAAGTTTCATCAAGTTCTGGAACATTCCCACAATTCTCGGGGCTCTGCAGAGATAGACCAGTAAGCAGTAAAATGCAGATATCTCCAAAAGTATAAATCCAATGACCTTGAAAATTTATATGTAGAAACTAGACAGTGAGAACTATCCAACGCACTTTAAAACACTGAAAAATGTTCAGTAAAACTCGAGATATGACCTTCTGAAGTTACTGCTCTGAGTGAGTATAGCAGAGAACAAAACAGAGAGGTAGATGATAATAAATGTATAGATTCACATATGATTACAACCACATTGGCAATGAATCTTTGCACAATGGGAGTAGAATGATAGAGCTATGGAGTAAGCTCTTCAATCTCTACAAAATGACATGAAGTGGTCACGTACAAGGCTTGCTTATCGCCTCTTCCTTCTTGCTCCTTTTATAGCTATTCTTGGAGGGAGTTTTGAATTCGAATTCGAATGGCTCCACCTAAAAGTGATCCCCAAAGTTAGGAGAGATTCCCTCAGCTCAAAAATTCGTGATTTTGGTAGTTGGAGCCACGAATTTTCTTTTACATCATGGATGAGGTAAGCCATCCTTTTCCTTTTTTCTTTTTCCATTTACAAGAGATAAAATGTACTCTTTTACAAGAGGTGTTCACATGACTACTCATGTGACTTACAAATGAGGATAATATCAAGCATATCAAGCATGTAGGCTTGGGCAAAATGCACCAACAGCTCCCCCTCAAGCCTAACATGCTTGGCCTCCAAATAAGTCTTCAATTGTCCTTGATTTCCTGCAAGCCAATCATCAACTTGAATCTACTTAACTTCGTACCATCAAGAGCTTTCGTCAACATGTCTGCACATTGCATATCTGTAGAGACATAGGATAGTTGAATATCCTTGATCAATAGCTTCTCCCTTACATAATGGTAGTGGACTTCAATATGCTTGGTTCTAGCATGGTATACCGGATTAGCTGCTAGATGTAGTGAGCTTGTGTTGTCACCAAAAATGTGAGGTATTGAAGAATGAAGTCCAAGATCTGTGTACAAAAATTTTAACCACATGATTTCTTGAGTTGCATTAGCCAAACCTCTATATTCAGCTTCAGTAGAAGATAATGCCACGGTTGGTTGCTTCTTCGATGACCAAGAAATGATTTTTGAACCTGCAAATGATATATACCCTGATGTGCTTCTTCTATCATCTTTAGATCCGGCCCAATCTACATCTGAGTAGACCTTTAGCTCAATATCTGAAGTATATGAATAGAACAAACCTTCATTCATGGTCCCCTTTAGGTACTTGAGGACTCGCTTGGCCGCTTCCATATGTGGTCTTCTCGGCTTATGCATAAACTGACTCAATATGCTAACACTATAGCATATATCCACCCTTGTGAGTGTTGCATAGTTCAAACTTCCAACCAAGCTTTGATAGCTTGTGATGTCTTCAATTGGCTCTCCTTCATAAGCACTAAGCTTATGATTTTGCTCCATAGGTGTACCTGCACACTTGATATTTTCCATCTTGAACTTGACGAGCATGTCATGGACATACTTCCTTTGTGTGATGTATATACCTGAATCTGTGTAGATCAACTCCAATCCAAGAAAATAAGTGAGTGGTCCGAGGTCACTTATTTTGAACTCCTCCTTCATTTGACTCTTTACCTGTTTGATTCCTTCAAGATCATTGCCTGTGATAATAATATCTTCAGATCCATTCCTCTTTATGAACAAAGAGGTATCCGCCTTGCTAGCTTTGAATCCTTGGTCCTGCAAATAAGTAACCAATCTGAAATTCCAAGCTCTTGGAGCTTGCTTCAATCCATACAAAGCTTTCTTTAGTTTGCATACATAGTTAGGATGATGTGCATCCTCATATCCAGGAGGTTGTGCCATATACACTTCCTCAGAAATCCATCCATTCAAGAAAGCATTCTTTACATCAAGTTGATAAAGATTCCAATTTCTAGATGCAGCAAGACTAATGAGAACCCTAATTGTAGGCATTTTTGCAACAGGAGAGAAAGTCTCCTCATAATCAATACCATGGGTTTGAGCAAACCCTTTAGCAACTAACCTTGCTTTGTGTCTATTTATACTTCCATCTGGATTCTTCTTGATTTTGTATATCCATCGAGATCCGATTATCTTCATAGATGGCTTGTTAGGTACAAGCTCCCAAGTGTCATTCTCCTTCAAGGCTTCCATTTCTTCATCCATTGCATCTCTCCAAGCTTTCTTGCTTTGTGCTTCTTCAAATGTGGTAGGTTCTTCATTGGTTGAATCCTTTGCAATGTAGATTGAGTGCTTGGTGACCAAAGAAGTATCATAACCAAACCTCTCTGGTTTCTTCTTCTCCCTCGAAGACCTTCTAAGTGGTTGATGTGAGCTCTCGGGTCCATATGTAGCATCCTGCATCTTTGCTTTACCTTTGTTCTTCCATAGCTTTAGTCTTTCCAAGTCTTCTAGGTCAATCTCCGAATCACTTTCTTCAATCTGCTTTGGCTCCTTTGGTTGAAGTGATGGAAAATCTTCATCCAAGTCATATGGCAGCTTCACTTTCCTGTCATCATCAAACCATGATTTGTTTTCATCAAAAATTACATCTCTACTCACAGAAAATCCTTTATTGGTTGGATTGTACAATCTATATCCTTTTTGGTTTTGATCATAACCAATGAATACACACTTCTCTGCCTTGGGATCCAATTTCCCTCTTACTTGAGAAGGAATGTGAGCATAGGCTAAGCATCCAAAGATTTTACAATGCTCTAGACTAGGTCTTCTTCCATTCCACACTTCATATGGAGTGGTTCCATCTAGTGACTTAGATGGAAGTCTATTTATGAGATATGTGGCTGTCGACACAGCCTCTGCCCATAGGTAGTTCGGCAATCCCTTTTCGTTGAGCATGGACCTTGCAGCTTCGACGATAGCTCTATTCCTCCTCTCTGCTACACCATTGAGTTCGGGTGTATACCTTGTAGTGACTTCCCTTTTAATGCCTCTTTCATGCAAGAAGGCATCAAATTCAGAAGAGAAGTATTCTCCTCCACCATCTGATCTGAGTCTTTTCAAAGTCCTACCTGTTTGATTTTCAACAAGAGCAATATACTTCTTAAAGCAATTAAACACTTCATCCTTGTGCTTCATGAAAAACAGAATGGTCCACCTGCTACAATCATCTATGAAAGACACATAATATCTTGAGCCTGATATAGATGGCTCCTTACTTGGACCCCACACATCCGTGTGCACTAGATCCAAAGGATTTTGATACATATATCCTTTCTTATTGAAAGGTTGTCTATGAGCCTTGCCGAGTTGACAAGCTTCACACTTATAAATCATGTGTTGCCTTGTGATATTAGGCAAACCAAGTACACTTTGGTCCCTGCAAATCTGTTTGAGTGTCCTCTCACCAATGTGAGCAAGCCTTTTGTGCCATATCTCCAACTCTGTTAGAGTTTGAGATCCATAGCTAAACAAAGCTATGTTCTTTGTATCTTCCACTTCAAAAGTGAAAAGCCTTCCTGTCTTTTCTCCTTTGGCAATCCTTCGAAAGCCTTGCCTTGGGTCTTCAACATATGCTCCAAATCGATTGAATCTAACCTGCAATCCTTTTTCAACAATCTGTCCAACACTTATTAAATTTTTGGTAATTGTAGGGACATACAAGACTTTGCTTAAGAGGTTCATATTCCCATCTGATGTCTTCACATTACCTATCTTCTCCACTGAGTGCTTTGTGTCATCTCCTGTCTGCACTTCATGCTTGTTATGAGGATCTTCCAAATCAGAAAGTAAAGCCACATTTCCTGCTACATGGTTCGAGCATCCCGAATCAATGTAAAATATGTGATCATCATCCTTACCCTTCTTCGTTGATAGATTCATAATCAATAATGAATCTTCTTGACTTTGGTCCTCTGCATAGTTATTGTAATCTCTTCTTCCTCTATGGCCACTTTGATAGTTGTTGTTGTTGTTGTAATTGTTGTTGTAGTAGTTGTTGTTGTAGCCTCCATTGTACCTGCCTCTATTTGATCCATAGCCACCTCTATTGAATCCTCTTCCTCTTGAGTTCCTTGGATTCTTGAAACATTCTTCAGTAGTATGGTTAGATAAGCCACATATGTTGCAAGGTTGAGATGATTGGAATCTCCCCCTGCCTTGCTTTCCACCTCTGCCTCTTCCTCTAGCTCTTCCTCTACCTGCAAAGTTTGCTTGGAAAGAGCTTCCTTCATCTTCATTCTTCCTATTCTTTGACTTGTCCTTGACCTTAGCTTTATCAGAATATAAGGCAGAAGTTTGATTACCTCTTGAGGACTCACCACCTTTGCTAATCTTTGCTTCATGAGTGAAGAGTTGGCCCATGAGTGTGTTGAGGTCGGGTACATGCATATCCATGTATAAATCCATGGCTGTTGTGAATGACTCCCACTTGTCGTCTGCTTTGATTCCATTCATGATTTGTCTTATGATTTGCTCCTCTTCAATTACCTCTCCAATGCTTCCAAGTTGGTCGGAAATCTCCTTCATCTTTGTGACATAATCAGTCACATTTTGCTTCGGGCTTTTCTTCATTGTTGTGAACTCCATCCACAATTGGTTCTTCCTTGCTCGAGTGTTGGAAGAGAAGAAAGAAGCAAGTGCATTCCAGGTTTCTCTTGATGTCTTGCATCCCTTGACATGAGGTAAAAGAAAATAAGAGATTGAGTTTAGAATATAAGACCTTGCAAGTGCATCCTTCGAACACCAATTCGAAAGTCCTTCCACTTCTTCATGTGATGGTTGCCCTTTGTTCCTCATGGTTGGCATTGCTTCATCTCCGGATATGAATCCATATAGATTCCTTCCTTGAAGGTAAGCCTCCATCCTTAGAGACCATGCCGGGTAGTTGTTTCGATCCAATTTGTCAATTGTTGATGGAAATCCATCTCCCATGTTGCTTGACTATGCTCTGATACCACTGTGAAGAGAGATGGTGGATGCAATCCAAAGATGAGTAGGTGCCGCTACAACCAGCTTCACACCAGCCAACTGAGACTTCAGAGTTGATTAGTAGACCCTTTGAGCTTCCTAAATCCACCAAAATATCAGCCAAGTACTTTGGAACATGTATCCCAAAAGTTTAAGTCAAGACCGACAAGTTGCGAAATGACTAGCTCCCAAAACTTGCTATTTTTGGACATACACCTGCTGGAAAAAATGAACAGTGCTCTCAACCTGGAAGGAATTAGAAAAATTCCTTTTGGGCATAGCAAATAGACTTAGCAAGCTTCCTATTCCAAGTTAAAACACTTCAAATGATGGACTGAGCACTGAGAACAAGTTTCATCAAGTTCTGGAACATTCCCACAATTCTCGGGGCTCTGCAGAGATAGACCAGTAAGCAGTAAAATGCAGATATCTCCAAAAGTATAAATCCAATGACCTTGAAAATTTATATTAGAAACTAGACAGTGAGATCTATCCAACGCACTTTAAAACACTGAAAAATGTTCAGTAAAACTCGAGATATGACCTTCTGAAGTTACTGCTCTGAGTGAGTATAGCAGAGAACAAAACAGAGAGGTAGATGATAATAAATGTATAGATTCACATATGATTACAACCACATTGGCAATGAATCTTTGCACAATGGGAGTAGAATGATAGAGCTATGGAGTAAGCTCTTCAATCTCTACAAAATGACATGAAGTGGTCACGTACAAGGCTTGCTTATCGCCTCTTCCTTCTTGCTCCTTTTATAGCTATTCTTGGAGGGAGTTTTGAATTCGAATTCGAATGGCTCCACCTAAAAGTGATCCCCAAAGTTAGGAGAGATTCCCTCAGCTCAAAAATTCGTGATTTTGGTAGTTGGAGTCACGAATTTGCTTTTACATCATGGATGAGGTAAGCCATCCTTTTCCTTTTTTCTTTTTCCATTTACAAGAGATAAAATGTACTCTTTTACAAGAGGTGTTCACATGACTACTCATGTGACTTACAAATGAGGATAATATCAAGCATATCAAGCATGTAGGCTTGGGCAAAATGCACCAACACCTAGAACCTAATTTTTAACTATGCCACACACTAGGTCTAGAGAGAGCAAAAACCACTCAAAAAACTATAAAAAAAGCTAGAGAGCTCATTTTTTAGGTTAGCTTGTTGTAGATTTCAGCTTTGTAAGAGAACTCTTTTGCAATCGAAGTCCTTCCATTGTTCCACTCTTTGATCTTACCTTGTGTGCGTGTGTGTATGTGTGTGCATGCTTGTGTGCTTTCACTCACACACTTGTGCCATCACTTGCTCATGGTCTTCATACCAGTCCTCACATCTCCACGGATTGAAATTTATGAGGTGAATCTCCTCATGTTGGTACTTGCCATTGTGCTTGAGTGACACCAAATTTGGTGCCCTTGCTAGGGAGAACACTTGGAGGACGAGCATATGATGGTAAGACGTAGAATAGCAATGTTGGAAGGTAAAAAACTCACCATATTTCAGTTCAGTTTCTGAGTTTTTCTTCACCTTCATCAACACCACCTTCTCCCATCTTCATCTTCTCTAATTTTTTCATTTTTTGATAGTACATTTTTTTCACTTGTGGCTGTGAGAAAGAAGCGTAGAGGGAGTTGAGAGCTAAAAACACTGAAGAAATGCTCTTGAAAAACTCTCAAACCACTAGAAATTTGATTCAGAAATCATGCGAAGTGACAAAACCTGCGTCTGGTATCACGAGTGGAGTATCGTGGGTTTGGAGAGTACCCCCTGAACTGGCATAACTTTCTCATACGAAATCCTTTTGTTGTGATTTTGGGTTCGTTGGAAAGCTCATGGGGATACTCTCCAAACCCAAGATACTCCACTCACAATACCAGATGCAGGTCTTTCATGCCGTGTGATTCTGAATCAAATTTCTGGTGTTTTGAGAGTTTTTCAAGAGAGTTTTTCAAGAGTGTTTCTTCAGCATTTTTAGCTCTCAACTCCCTTTGTGCTTCTTTCTCACATCCACAAGTGAAAAATGAGTGCATGTACTGTCAAAAAATGAAAAAAATCAGAGAAGATGAAGATGATCGATGATTTTTCCAGGCATGCATGGGTATATCCATTGAAGGCAAAGTCTGAAGTGTTTATGTGCTTCAAACATTTTTTGGTTTTGGCTAAAAATATGTCAGCATGTAAAATGGGAACCCTCCGTTCTGATCAAGGGAGGGAATATATGTCCTTTGAATTTAATGCATTTTTGGCTAAACATGGGATAAAACATGAGTGTACAATGTCGTATACACCTCAACAGAATGGAGTTGGTGAAAGGAAGAATAGGTCACTCATAGAGATGGTGAGGTGTATGGTCAAGAGTTAAGATTTACCACGTAGTTTTTGGCTTGAGGTTCTTATGTGTGCAGCATATGTACTTAACAGGAGTCCCACTAAAGCGCTTCAGTCTATCACTCCATATGAGGCTTGGCATGGTCGCAAGCCATCTATTGCTCATCTACACGTTTTTGGTTGTTTGGCATATGCATTAGTGCCTGAACAATAACACAAAAAATTGGATGATAAAGTAGTGAAATGTATTTTTGTTGGGTATAGTTCTGAAAGCAAAGGTTATCATCTATATCATCAATAGATGAAATGTGTTTTGGTTAGTCGTGATGTTATTTTTGTGGAAGATGTTATTCAGCCATTACTTTCATGTACTAAGGAGACATATGTTAGCTCAAAATACATGTATGACACCTTGCTTCCTCTCTTTACAGGTGGACAGTCTAGTGTTGGTCTAAATGAGGCAATTTTTTAGCCTTTACAAGTTTCATGTGATGATGCATATCATTCCATTCCTGATGCAGATTTACATGATGCACTTTTTGATGAGAGAGATGATATTAAGGAGGCAAAAACTATGCAAAAATGGCTAGTGTAGACTTTGTGTGATAGCAAATTAGATGCACCTCTGTCATATTGTACTCGTTTTGGATCTTATAGTGATTTATTTGCATCATATTGCTATGCTATGGCTACCTCTAGTCTTTGTGATGAGAATTGATGGAGAGTGTTAATCTCCAAAAGAAAAAGCAACTCTTGAAGTTAGAGCACCTCTATAACAAGAGTAACTCAAACCTTCACAAATTTTAGAGGATCAATGATCAATTATGAAGATTTTAAAAAACATGTGAAAGAGATGACTACACAAAAAGTCTGTTGCACATATCTCTCTCATTAAATTATCAATTGTGTAAAGCTTTTTATGAAACTTTGCACAAGGTGTTGGCTACAGTTTGCGCACCTTCTCCAAGTTGAATCACTCCAAAAGATTCTATAGATCTTGAGAAATGATCTCAACAAGTTACCTATGTCTAAAACTGCTCTTCTAAAAAGTCGATTCAGACACCTGTAACTTGTAACACTTGGTTCTCTCAATTTAGAACCCGTTTATACAAATGCTTTTAGCCATAGATGGATTACCTTCTAACTTAAATTTTGACTCCTTATTCATGCAAAACTTTAACCTGTGCACTGAGAAATGATCAAATCATTGACCATCAAGATTGCGCCTGTTTCAGGAAACAGTGAACACTTCTTCACATATGAATGTTCCTACTCATAATTCTCACAACATGTTTACAATTAGGCTCTCAAACTTTAAACATAGACTCATTAACTATGGACTTAGACATCTACAAAAGGATTCTTGAAATGATCAAGTACAGAAGGAGAATGCATAGAAACATCGGGCGCAATTTTCTTTCATTCCTGAAGGAATTTTACAATTGAGTGATGAGAGAGATTCTACTCACTTCTAAGATGTCTAATGACTCATACAACTACCAATTTCTCTATTCACATGTTGTCACCTATTTGCCCTGACTTTTTACTTATATATATAGCCATATATATACAAGCTTATGACCATACAAAAGATATATATGAGTTGTCTCTAAATTAATGTACATATGTGTACACATCTTCATCTTCTAAATATGCACTTCCTTCATGCTTCATGACTTGGTCTTTTCTTCATTCCTTGACTTCAATTCTTCACCCAAAACTTCAATTGTTGATTGCCCTACACCAACAGCTCCCCCTCAATCATCAAATGAGGTTTTCTCTATCTTCTTTATACCTGCCATGTCTTTAAATCTTTGTAGCTTTGGTCCATCCAAGCTTTTGGTTAGCATATCAGCTATTTGATCTTTTGTTGAAGTATATATGACTTTAATCTCTTTATCCATCACCTTCTCTCTTAGGAAATGGTACTGAATCTCAGTGTGTTTAGTCGTGGCATGAAAAACAGGGTTAGCAGCTAAATACAATGAACTCATATTATCTCCATGAATAGTGGGTGTACTCTGAATGATATCAAAACTCTTCATAAGAGTCTTAAGCCATATCACTTCCTTTGCAGCTTCAACCATCCCTTTGTACTCTGCTTCTGTAGATGACAAAGCAACTGTGTGTTGCTTCTTTGAACACCAAGAAATTAACTTATCTCCCACATAACACAAGTATCCATATGATCTCCTATCATCAGGATTACCTGCCCAATCTGTATCACTATAAATCTTGATGTTTGTATCTGATGTAAAACCATAATACAAACCTTCTTTGAGTGTACCCTTAATGTACCTCAACACTCTTTGACCTGCAATGCAATGTTCTTTCCTAGGGCAATGCATGAATTGAGATAATACTCCAACTGCATATGACAAGTCAAGTCTAGTTAATGTAGCATAGATCAGACTACCAACCAAACTCTGATATAGTTTCATGTCCTTGAACTCTTCACCTCCATATCTGCTCAATTTGTGATTCACCTCCATTGGAGTAGGTGCTACCCTGCAATCATTCATCTTAAACTTGATCAACAAGTTTCTCAAATACCTTTCTTGAGTTACATACACTCCATGTTGAGTATATGAGATCTCCATGCCCAAGAAATATGACAAGTCTCCCAAGTCACTGATTTTGAACTCTTTCTCCATTTGCTTCTTTAGACTTTGAATGCCTTCTCATCTGTACCTGTAAGAATTATATCATCAACATATATGCACATGTATATGAACCCATCATCACTTGCTTTGACAATCAAGCTACTATCTGCTTTAGATACTTGGAATCCAAGTTCTTTCAAGAACCTTACAAGTCTATAGTTCCATGCCCTTGGGGCCTGCTTCAAACCATACAAAGCTCTCTTGAGCTTACATACATGATCTGGATACCTTCCATCTCTGAATCCTTGTGGTTGCTCCATGAAAAAATCATCTGAAATATAACCATTTAAAAAAGCATTCTTCACATCTAATTGACATAACTTCCAACCTTTACATGTAGCAATAGCTATGAGTGTCCTGATAGTTGTCATCTTTGGCACAGGACTATAAGTCTCATCATAATCTATACCATATGTCTGAGCAAAACCCTTCACAAAAAGTCTAGCTTTATACCTAGACACACTTCCATCTACAAACCTCTTTGTCTTGTAGACCCATTTGCATCCAATAATCTTCTGACTATTTGGTTTAGGAACCAAATCCCAAGTCTGATTCTCCACCAATGCATCATACTCTTCTTGCATAGCTTTCTCCCAATTTTCCTTACCTTTTGCCTCTTCATATGTAGAAGGGTCTTCATCTGCCTTTACCATATAAGCATAATCTTTGGTAGCCAAAAAAGTAGTGTCATAGCTATACCTTGTAGGTTGCCATTTGTGCCTTGTTGACCTTTTGAGTTCTCCACTTCTTGAAGTTTCTGGCTCATCACACTCTAGATCAAACCTTGGCACTTCTTCAACTTCAACTTGTACTTCATTGTTCTTATACTCAGTCATTACTCCACAAATTTTCAATCATATATGGATCAATCATTCTTTGCAGAGGTCCTAAAAAATCGGGGGTAATGCTAGACTTGCTAAATTGATTGCTTTGTGTACAGTCAATCATTTTAACTTATTCCACTTGGAATCATTAGCTCTTTAAGCTTATTTGATATCCCTAGAATGAATTTTTCTAACTCCTACTGTACTCGAAGCATTGAGCTTAACAAGCAACATGTGTGTGAACCAAAATAGAAGGTTTTTGATGATTTCTGAATTGTGAAGTTATCTATTTTGGATCACTCATTACAAGGATAATCTCCAAA
Source organism: Ceratopteris richardii (assembly GCA_020310875.1). Lineage (NCBI taxonomy): Eukaryota > Viridiplantae > Streptophyta > Polypodiopsida > Polypodiales > Pteridaceae > Ceratopteris > Ceratopteris richardii. The sequence continues at coordinate 117,101,292 of CM035409.1, forward strand.
GTACATAGGCACTTATTTAGTGCCATTGGAAAGCCAAAAGGGCCTAAAACGCAACTTTGTAGTGAAAGAGGGTTAGTATAAAGCAGGGATTAGTAGTACCAACTCATTCCTTGGAGTGTCCATCCATCTTTCTTGCACCACTAGTTCATCCTTATTCATCGTTTATTTCTTATGTATACTATTATGAACAATGTTTGTACCTAACATATGATTTCTCTTCTCACAAACCTAGAATGATCATACAATTGCCCATGCTCCATGTAGGATTAGAATTATTGTATTTATATTATAGCTCCATAATCTTTGATTCTTATCCTTTCCATTACAATCATTTTCTAATAAGAAAACTAAACCAAAGTGAAATCCAACTCAAGTAGCAATTTCCTACTTATCATCTTCATCAACCATAGCTTGGAAAGACTCTTACCTTTGCACATAGTTTGTAAGGCCCTCTCAAACTCCTAAAAAATATCCAATTCTTCTAAAATGCATTTGACACATAACAATTCCTACTCGATCCACAATCAATTTTTCTCTCTTTCTCTCTAAATATAAACCTTTAAATCTCTTGCTTAAATTTTGGGTGCTTAGAGGTATAAATTAGCTCATCCAAAATACTAAAGAACCTTGTAATATATCAAGGGTATCACTTCTTTGTTTGGTTCTTTTGAGACACTCAACAAGCTACTCTATGCAAAATATATCCAAATGCACACTCCTACACTTATCCAACCTATTGAAATCTAAGAGTCATATTCTCATATTCATTATATGGTGAAATTGATGGTGTCTAAACTGAAAACTCAACCAAACACTTCGTAAAAGAATCATGAAACCAACAAAAACACTTCCTAGAGACTTCTAGCACCTTCTCTATAGCTTCAAAGATCTATAGGAGACCTCGATTTGTAGCATGGTCTTTGGATATTGCACCAAAATGGCCTTGAAGACTTGCATATACAATGCTAATTGGCGTAAAGTGATGAGGCATTGGGGATCAACTTCAATTCTCAATCTAAGTAACTTACCCCAATAAAGTATACCATGACATATCACTCCAATTGTATGGAGTCCAAACAAGATAGAGAGGAAGAAGTGCAACCCACACACACACTAACGTAAAGAGCAAAGAGCCCGTAGAACATGCCAAGAACATTGGATTAGGTTGATATGGCCATAAAACATCTTGAAAACACCATGAAATATCAAATTAAGAAAAGGGATATAGAAAGAAAATTTATGAAATTTTATTGAATCCACTCCAAAAAGTGAGTAGATGTAAGGTTTTACAACACCATGAAAGCTCCAAATGAAGGAAAGTTATATAGAAAGAGAATCTATGAATTATCCATGAATCCACTCCAAAATGTTTAGACATAAGAGATATCCACTCAAAATACCAGACATATTTTAAGATTGGGTGTCTCTTATGTCAACACTCCTTTCGATGAAGTTTTTTATTCATTGGTTTTTATTTAAAGAGATTTTTCATGCATGTCTTAAGCAAATTCTTTTTTAAGAAGGTTTGGCCGAGGCCTACTCCCCCAAGCTTTAACTTTGAAATTGCAATTGTACAAGGAAGGGCATAGTACCCATGGAACCCCCCTTATCCTACAAGAACAGGGGTTTACATAGCTGGGTTAAACTGTGGTCACAACTACCACGGTGTCGGGAAGATTTGCATCTTCCAATTGATGGCCCGAAAAATTAAAATATTTATTGGTGAATTCTAAACCTCTTTTATATCAATGTTGATCAGTTGTGCTAATTGGATTAACTATTTTGAAAATGTTATCAGGTATGAAGGATGAAGCAGGACATATGTTCATATTAGGGTTTACCCTAAGTACTTAATTAATGAGTATTTATATTTATACATGCTAGAAACATGGGTATATAACTCTAGTTCATATGATTTATGACAATAGGGTTCATTTGAAGGGTCTCAAAAGGTTCTAATAGGTTCATGTTAGAGTTTATTTATGTTCCAAAGGGTTAATGATAGGGTTTATTTAAATGTTAATGAGCTAATGGTAGGATTCCAAAAGGGTTTTAAGGGGTTTAGTGTGCAAGAATGAAGATTAGCCTTAGTTTGAAGGGTTGAAACAATTAATATTTAATGAAATTAATCTATAATTTAACATTGGTTAACCTACAATTTTAATTTATGGTTTAATTTGTTAATTTAATAGTGTGTATACTTTTAAATACTAAGGTTCTAATTAATTAAACCCTTAAACTAAGATTGAATTAAATGATTTATTTAAAATAAGAAATATAGGCTAATTAAATTAAAAATGGTAAATTAAATGGATAAATAATTAGTGGTCTATATGAGTACTAGGAAAAAGAATGGTTTATAGAAAATGTGTAACTAAAGTGATTGAAAGAGTGGTTGGAATAAATGATGCAATTAAAAGAAGTTAAAGAGAAACTTTAAATGAATGGTGTATATAAAAATGGTTAAAAGAATGGAGTAAGTGTGAGTTGTGTAAATAAAGTCAATTTAAAGTGTGGTGAAAGTAAGGAGATTAAAGTGTGGTTGTAGATTAAAAGTTAAAACCAAAAGAGTGGATTAGGAATGACTTGTGTATGTATTTAAATGTGTGTTGAGCTCAAGTTCCTCCTAATGTTTTCTGCAGGTACTGTCTCCTGCTCTTTACTTTCTTCTATTTTTCCTTCTTTCTCATTAGACCCTCCTCGTGTTCGGGATATTGAGCCGTCATGTCCTGCTGTGTACGATGATCTTGATATGCCCCATGCTGCTGCATGAATGATTGTCCGGCCGAAAGCATGACCATGCTATTCCGTGGCTTGGTCTGAGTCCCTGCAGTAGTGTGTGTGTATGTGCGTGTATGTGTTATGTGTGAATGTGTTATGTGTATGTGCGTGTTTGTGTTATGTGTGAATGTGTTATGTGTATGTGCGTGTATGTGTTATGTGTGAATGTGTTATGTGTATGTGCGTGTATGTGATGTGTGTATGTATATGTGTGTGTGATGTGTGTATGTGATGTGATGTATGCGTGTGTATGTGATGTATGTGTGTGTGTGTGAAGTGTGTGTATGTGATGTATGTGTGTGTATGTGACGTGTGTGTGTTATGTGTGTATGTGTTATGTGTGATGTGTGAAGTGTGTGTATGTGATGTATGTGTGTGTATGTGATGTGTATGTGTATGTGTGATGTGTGTATGTGTGTATGTGATGTGTGTATGTATGTGTGTATGTGTGATGTATGTGTGTGAGAGAGAATCTCTCCCTCCCCTCCTCTGCTTCAACGCGACAGCGCGCACAGAGAAGGAGAGAGAGAGAGAGAGAGAGAGAGAGAGAGAGTAGAGAGAGAGAGAGAGAGAGTGAAAGTCTCTCCCTCCCTCCCTGGCGCTGCGCGCAGCAGCGCGCAGAGAGAGAGAGAGAGAGAGACTCTCCCTCCCCTCCTCTGTCTGAGCGTGGCAGCGCGTAGACAGAAAAGGAGAGAGAGAGAGAGAGAGAGAGAGAGAGGAGAGAGAAGGAAAGAGAGAGAGAGAGAGAGAGAGAGAGAGAGAAAGAGAGAGAGAGAGAGAGAGAGAGAGAAGGAAAGAGAGAGAGAGAGAGAGAGAGAGAGAGAGAGAAGGAGAGAGAGAGAGAGAGAGAGAGAGAGAGAGAACGGAAGAGAGAGAGAGAGAGAGAGAGAGAGAGAGAGAGAGAGAAGGAAAGAGAGAGAGAGAGAGAGAGAAGGAAAGAGAGAGAGAGAGAGAGAGAGAGAGAGAGAGAGAGAGAGAGAGAGAGAGAGAGAGAGAGAGAACGGTAGAGAGAGAGAGAGAGAGAACGGTAGAGAGAGAGAGAGAATGGTAGAGAGAGAGAGAACGGTAGAGAGAGAGAGAGAAAGAAAGAGTTAGGAGAGAGAAAACGATTTATATTAACATTAATCTAAATTAAATATAATTATATTAATTAATTAGTTAATATTACATTGTTTAATTAATTATATCTATTTAGTTATATTACTACATTATTTCAATTAGATATAAGTACTTTTATTAAGATATTTAAGAAATTGGTATTCTAAATACTTACTTCCAAAAGTTTAATTAGAGTTTTTTAGCATATGAGTTACTAAGTGTTATATACATTAGCATGAATATGTATGTGTATGCATGATTAATATGCATAAGCATGCATGTATGTTAGTATGCATAAGCATGTGTATGAATGCATGTGTTTGAATGATTAATGTGTTAGCATGCATGTATAAATGTGTGTTACCATATTTATGAAAGTATATTAGTATGTATAAGATTATGTGTTAACATGTGCATTAGCAGATATTAGCATTTGAAAGCATGTATGTAAAGTACATTAGTATGCATGAGGAATGTATGCATTAGAGTGTATGTGAATACTTTAATGTATGCATGAAATATGCATGTGTATGAAAAATGTATGAGAAGAATGTCTTTTATGTTTTTCATTAATTTCTTGTTAGATTACCAATGAACCTAATGTTTTTTGCAGTGTCGAGAAGCATTGAAGATTAATGAGCAATTGAAGAGCAAATGAAGTGCAGTGAACCTCTCTCTCTCTCTCTCTCTCTCTCTCTCTCTCTCTCTCTCTCTCTCTCTCTCTCTCTCTCTCTCTCTCTCTCTCTCTCTCTCTCTCTCTCTCTCTCTCTCTCTCTCTCTTTCCTTCTCTCTCCTCTCTCTCTCTCTCCTCTCTTTCTTTCTCTCTCTCTCTCTTTCTCTCTGCGCGCGCGCTGCGTCTGCAGCCGTCGTGGAGGGGAAGGGAGAGGCTTATCTCTCTCTCTCTCTATTTCTCTGTCTTCTCTCTCTCGTTGGACTTCATCACGAATGACTCCAGCACTGAAGCAGCCGACTCATAGTCAGATTCTGACACTCTCTCTCTTCTAAATATGCGTGCAATGAACAGTCAATAAGCCTTAATTTAAGCAGCGAGCATTGACAACAGGTGCCACGAAAGAAATTCTCTCTCTCTCTAAAGGACACGTATCTGCCGACTGTGTGTCGTCTGCAGCTGGCAGAATCATCCTCAATCTCTACCTCCGCACTCTGTGTGTGACCCAGACTGCCCAACCTTCAGCCAAAATCTTCCAGAAAAGAAACACTTAACTCTCTCTTTCTCTTTGGGCGCGCACTGCGTGCTGCAGTCGCCGTCAGGGAAGGAGGGAGGAAGAAATTTAATTTAAAGAAAACTCAAACCTCACTGATTGACTCTCTCTTAGTCTGTATGTGTGTGGGCCTATTGCCACAGGGAATCCTATATGCACAGTTGTCACCTCTTTCTAGTTCTCGAAAGTCCTCCGCTCTCTTTCATCTCCTATCTGCGTATGTATCGTTAGAACTCATAGAGAGGAGGGAAAGATGCAAGAACAAAACCCCAATTCACTCTCACTAGCTATAGTGAAAGAAAAATAAGATGAAGGGAGCAAGAAGGCAAGTACTTGCAAAAAACATTAGGAGAAACTTGAGCTCAACACACATTTAAATACATACACAAGTCCTTCCTAATCCACTCTTTTGGTTTTAACTTTTAATCTACAACCACACTTTAATCTCATTACTTTCACCACACTTTAAATTGACTTTATTTACACAACTCACTTACTCCATTCTTTTAACCTTTTTCATATACTCCATTCATTTAAAGTTTCTCTTTAACTTCCTTTAATTGCATCATTTATTCCAACCACTCTTTCAATCACTTTAGTTATACATCTTCTATAAACCATTCTTTTTCCTAGTACTCATATAGACCACTAATTATTTATCCATTTAATTTACCATTGTTAATTTAATTAGCCTATATTTCTTATTTTAAATAAATCATTTAATTCAATCTTAGTTTAAGGGTTTAATTAATTAGAACCTTAGTATTTAAAAGTATACACACTATTAAATTAACAAATTAAACCATAAATTAAATTTGTAGGTTAACCAATGTTAAATTATAGATTAATTTCATTAAATATTAATTGTTTCAACCCTTCAAACTAAGGCTAATCTTTATTCTTGCACACTAAACCCCTTAAAACCCTTTTGGAATCCTACCATTAGCTCATTAACATTTAAATAAACCCTATCATTAACCCTTTGGAACATAAATAAACTCTAACATGAACCTATTAGAACCTTTTGAGACCCTTCAAATGAACCCTATTGTCATAAATCATATGAACTAGAGTTATATACCCATGTTTCTAGCATGTATAAATATAAATACTCATTAATTAAGTACTTAGGGTAAACCCTAATATGAACATATGTCCTGCTTCATCCTTCATACCTGATAACATTTTCAAAATAGTTAATCCAATTAGCACAATTGATCAATAGTGATATAAAAGAGGTTTAGAATTCACCAATAAATATTTTAATTTTTCGGGCCATCAATTGGAAGATGCAAATCTTCCCGACATCCACCGCCACCAAACCTGCACATTGTCCCGATGGGCCAACTTGTTGATTTAGGGAAGCAGCATTTTCAATGATTATCCTGAAATTAAATCATAGAACAGCATCAATTCTTTTTTTAAATATATTTAATCTTATCAAATTTTAAATCTTTTCAACATGCACATGAAGTTTATTTCAATTACTTCTGGCAATGAAAACATATTAAAGTATAAAGGTAAACTATTAACCTTTTCAGTCAACAAACATTAGTTTACATTTTTTTCCATTTATAAACTATGTAAAGATTAGTATAAAACAGAATTCGTTTTCATTCATTCAAATGCAGGTTTCGTCATATATATGCATTCACATATGAGCAATCAAGCATGCCAAAGAAATCTATTAAATCTACTTGGACAGACAGCCGCCTTGTATGCCCAATTTTAATCACTAGATGTGTTTTTTCACAACTAGTTTCTTCATATAAATATGATATAAACTTCATATCGATAATAAATGTAAATACCTTTTTGGGGTGGAAGAAGGTATAACTTCCATGTCAATATTCTCTTTTTTTTTTTTTTCTTTTTTTTCGCTACTTTTTTATTTTAAAGGGGAAAGGCTTAACCCCGTTTTCACAGACATGTATCATGCAACAATATGCTCCTACATATATACAACTACTTTCGTTATCTAAATGAACTACAAATCCTTCTATTTTTAACAAATCTCACTTAATCTATAAATGTAGAAATATAAATTATGTTTATTTTCCTAATATGGTTAAATAGAGTCCTTTATAAATTAATATTCTTCATTCCAGATTTTATCAATTAGTTTTATATGAATGCAAATAAAATACGTAAAACTTTTAAGACAAAGAAAAATACGACCTAAAATCAATTTTATCTTCAATTTGCTTCATCTTCAATCTGCTCTCTTTAAATTTATCAGAACTTTTGGCATAACATCTTCAATTGCTTTGATCAATGCATCTTCAGAACCTGTAATCACTTATAAAATAGAAGCTACAAAACAAGTAATCTTCATTATCATTTATCTTGCAAATATAATTTCATATATTCTATCAGATTCATCTTCATCATGTCACAAATTTCATCATAAGAAATTCATAGTGGTTATAATTATCATAAATAATGCATTCTTAATTTTTTTAAATAGGTTTTTCAACCTATGAAACAAAGTTCATAAAATTTAGGAAAAATCAAAATGTTCAAAGTTTTTAACTTGTATCTTTATAAATGAGCATCATTTTTTTTATATCAATGAAAAATTCATATCTGGATTATAAAAGTTCCTCTTACTCATCATATGGTATATCAATAAAATCATCCTCATATTGTAACATTTTTTTCATGTTCTTCATATTTATCATGATCATATTTATATCATATATATTTCTTTCTTTTAAAAGTATATCATCATAATTGTTGTAAACAAAGATCATTTTGTGCAAAATATTCATCATAATGATATTCTTCATAATTGTTCTTCATAATAGATTTCTTCTTATTTGAGAAAGAAAAAAAATCATAAATTTATCATAAGTTTAGGAAATGACAAGCATATTGATCAAAATCATTTGCAAGCATAATTACAAACATGTTTTTGTTTAATTTGAAACAAACTTTGTGTTTTCATATTTTAGAATTCTTTTGATTAAACAAATCGTAATGTAAACTTAATCATAAGTTTGTAATTAGCTTTTCAAACATTAAAACTAAACAATTTAGGTATATATTTCTCAATTTTTAGGAAAACAGCATATATGCAGCAAGCAAAAATCAAAATTTGAAATGTTTTAACTTCAATAAACAATTTCATCATAATAAAACTATTCTCTAAAATTGTTCTTCTTTATCTTAACTTTAGATGAGTTTTTGGTATCATTTTCAGTCTTCCATATGGCTTCTTGTATCCATTTTCCTATATTCTTGTCATATTCTAATTGAATTTGAATATTTTCATCTTCAGATGTTTGTACTCTTCTTTCATCATATTTCTCTTGGTCACAACCGTTGTCATTTTCTATGGCTTTAGGTTCTGTTTTATCCACATAAATGTCTTCATTTCCATTAATGGATTGTTCATTTTCATCATCTTTTATCTTTACATCTTCTTCTTTCTTAAACTTTTTCAATGTATCTTGATCCTTAGATTTAATTTGAAGATCAATGTTATTCATAGATTTAGGTTTAATAAGGTTTTGATCATTGTCCAAACATTCACATTTAGGCACAATCTTGGTGTTCATAGAATGTAATTGACATACATTGCTTTTCTCCTTATGACTCTTAGGTTTCCATTGTTTTTGAAGTTTGGTTTTAGGACTAAATTTTTCTTGGTCAAAATAGTTTATCATTCCTCCTCTACCTAAGTTTAATCTCAATGGTAGATGCGTTTGATAATCACATATTTTCTGTTCACTTTCTAATACCAATTGTTGGCTACATGCTTTCTCATAGGCCATACAATTCCCATAAGTATGACCTAGTTGGTCACACCAGAAGCATCTTACAGTTCTCTTCGGTCTTTGATATAAAGCCTTAGGATCAACTTTTCTATGATCGGGTAAAGGATTTTGGTCAATAGAATACATAGATCTACTTTGAACTCGTACTTGATATCTATCTTTGCATTCACATGTAGCACTTTCGTGTATTTGATTGTTTAACCTTTCAATGTTCTCTTTTAAACTTCCAATTTCATGACCAATCGTTTTGAATGATGAGATTTCTTTTACATGATTTGCTATTGTTTCCATATTTTCATTCAAATTTGAGAGTTCATAATGAAGAATTCCTTCTAAATTCCTAAACTCGTGATCAAATTGAGTATCTATTGACTTAAGATTTGTATTAAAATCAGATACTACTGTAGTTAAGATTGAAAGAAACGAGTTTAAGGACTCAAACTTGGAATTAAGCTTTAAATCTATAGATGAAATTAATCGTGCTTCCATATCATGCAGAAGATTCTCTACATTAGATGTCATTTTCATTTAATTATGTGCAAGCAAAAAGAATCCAAATATAAATACCTGGAATCTGAATCGAAGAAGAGGCTTAAAGAGTGACTTGTGTATAAGTTTATACAATTTTTAATAGAATCAAAATCTAATACATCAGTTGCTAATGGATGATTGTGCAAACGTTCCTGCTTCTAATGTCGATGAAAAGGGGTGGCGAGATGAGGATAGCTACTTGCCACTCTTCGTGGAGGCGCTCAGTTCCCTAGGGAACAGCCCTCAACACCTAGAAGAGTGCAAGGACTCAAAGATAGAGCCACTGCTCCCACGGATGAAGAAGCTTCTGCAATCCAACCTGTCGATATCATGTATGCACATGCACGAAAAACTTAAATTTTATACCTGAGCTGCAAGGCCGTTTGTTCACGTCGGGTTCACCAATGTCGGGTCGTGAGAGATGCTCGGATGGTGGATCAAGTCATCCGCCTAAATCGTTCGGCACACGCAGGGTGTCTGTAGCGGACTCAGGCTTAAGGAAATAAGGGTTCTAATGACAAAACAATATAAATTACCTAATTCTATGACTGAAACTAAAGTTTTCTTACCAAAAGTAAATAGTTTTAACTAGCTATGGACCGTAAGGACGGGCAGCCTCGTACATAGCAACAGCTTCCTGATATGAGATTGAAACTTCCATAATGGGTTCTTCTACTAAACTTTCAGGTAAGCTAGAGGGTTCTGGTCTATCTAGAGTTGGCGGAACATTTTCAATATTTTCAATAGTACTGTGCTCAGACTCATGAACTAACTTAGAAGACATCAAGGAAAGTAATGGAAAAACTAATGAAACAATATGATGCTAAACTGTTTGAATGAATTAAATGATATGCTAATGGTTCTTGATGAAAGTAATGGGAAAGAATATTGTTGCAAAACTGCTTAAATAAATTAATTGATAAGCTAATGGTTCAAATTAACTGGAAGGCCTAAACAATTGGATAAATGTCTAAACAAATGGGTATTTTGTCTAAATCGGAAAGATAAGGTTTAAATGGATCTTTAAGCTGCCGCTTCACTTCAATTGTCTTCACTTCATTTTAATTGATTGTAAACTTCAATGTTTCTGCAAAAAACATTAGGTTCATTGCACTTCATTTGCTCTTCAATTGCTCATTAATCTTCAATGCTTCTCGACACTGCAAAAAACATTAGGTTCACTGCACTTCATTTGCTCTTCAATTGCTCATTAATCTTCAATGCTTCTCGACACTGCAAAAAACATTAGGTTCACTGCACTTCATTTGCTCTTCAATTGCTCATTAATCTTCAATGCTTCTCGACACTGCAAAAAACATTAGGTTCACTGCACTTCATTTGCTCTTCAATTGCTCATTAATCTTCAATGCTTCTCGACACTGCAAAAAACATTAGGTTCACTGCACTTCATTTGCTCTTCAATTGCTCATTAATCTTCAATGCTTCTCGACACTGCAAAAAACATTAGGACATTAGTAATCTAACAAGAAATTAATGAAAAACATAAAAGACATTCTTCTCATACATTTTTCATACACATGCATATGTTCATGCATACATTAAAGTATTCACATACACTCTAATGCATACATTCCTCATGCATACTAATGTACTTTACATACATGCTTTCAAATGCTAATATCTGCTAATGCACATGTTAACACATAATCTTATACATACTAATATACTTTCATAAATATGGTAACACACATTTATACATGCATGCTAACACATTAATCATTCAAACACATGCATTCATACACATGCTTATGCATACTAACATACATGCATGCTTATGCATATTAATCATGCATACACATACATATTCATGCTAATGTATATAACACTTAGTAACTCATATGCTAAAAAACTCTAATTAAACTTTTGGAAGTAAGTATTTAGAATACCAATTTCTTAAATATCTTAATAAAAGTACTTATATCTAATTGAAATAATGTAGTAATATAACTAAATAGATATAATTAATTAAACAATGTAATATTAACTAATTAATTAATATAATTATATTTAATTTAGATTAATGTTAATATAAATCGTTTTCTCTCTCCTAACTCTTTCTTTCTCTCTCTCTCTCTACCGTTCTCTCTCTCTCTACCGTTCTCTCTCTCTCTCTCTCTCTCTCTCTCTCTCTCTCTCTCTCTCTCTCTCTCTCTCTCTCTCTCTCTCTCTCTCTCTTTCCTTCTCTCTCCTCTCTCTCTCTCTCTCTCTCTCTCTCTCTCTCTCTCTCTCTCTCTCTCTCTCTCTCTCTCTCTCTCTCTCTCTCTCTCTCTCTCTCTCTCTCTCTCTCTCTCTCTCTCTCTCTCTCTCTCTCTCTCTCTCTCTCTCTCTCTCTCTCTCCTCTCTTTCTTTCTCTCTCTCTCTCTTTCTCTCGACGCTCGCGCTGCGTTTGCAGCCGCCGTGGAGGGGAAGGGAGAGGCTTATCTCTCTCTCTCTCTATTTCTCTGTCTTCTCTCTCTCGTTGGACTTCATCACGAATGACTCCAGCACTGAAGCAGCCGACTCATAGTCAGATTCTGACGCTCTCTCTCTTCTAAATATGCGTGCAATGAACAATCAATAAGCCTTAATTTAAGCAGCGAGCATTGACAACAGGTGCCACGAAAGAAATTCTCTCTCTCTCTAAAGGACACGTATCTGCCGACTGTGTGTCGTCTGCAGCTGGCAGAATCATCCTCAATCTCTACCTCCGCACTCTGTGTGTGACCCAGACTGCCCAACCTTCAGCCAAAATCTTCCAGAAAAGAAACAATTAACTCTCTCTTTCTCTTTGGGCGCGCACTGCGTGCTGCAGTCGCCGTCAGGGAAGGAGGGAGGAAGAAATTTAATTTAAAGAAAACTCAAACCTCACTGATTGACTCTCTCTTATTCTGTATGTGTGTGGGCCTATTGCCACGAGGGAATCCTATATGCGCAGTTGTCACCTCTTTCTAGTTCTCGAAAGTCCTCCGCTCTCTTTCATCTCCTATCTGCGTATGTATCATTAGAACTCATAGAGAGGAGGGAAAGATGCAAGAACAAAACCCCAATTCACTCTCACTAGCTATAGTGAAAGAAAAATAAGATGAAGGGAGCAAGAAGGCAAGTACCTGCAAAAAACATTAGGAGAAACTTGAGCTCAACACACATTTAAATACATACACAAGTCCTTCCTAATCCACTCTTTTGGTTTTAACTTTTAATCTACAACCACACTTTAATCTCATTACTTTCACCACACTTTAAATTGACTTTATTTACACAACTCACTTACTCCATTCTTTTAACCTTTTTCATATACTCCATTCATTTAAAGTTTCTCTTTAACTTCCTTTAATTGCATCATTTATTCCAACCACTCTTTCAATCACTTTAGTTACACATCTTCTATAAACCATTCTTTTTCCTAGTACTCATATAGACCACTAATTATTTATCCATTTAATTTACCATTTTTAATTTAATTAGCCTATATTTCTTATTTTAAATAAATCATTTAATTCAATCTTAGTTTAAGGGTTTAATTAATTAGAACCTTAGTATTTAAAAGTATACACACTATTAAATTAACAAATTAAACCATAAATTAAATTTGTAGGTTAACCAATGTTAAATTATAGATTAATTTCATTAAATATTAATTGTTTCAACCCTTCAAACTAAGGCTAATCTTCATTCTTGCACATTAAACCCCTTAAAACCCTTTTGGAATCCTACCATTAGCTCATTAACATCTAAATAAACCCTATCATTAACCCTTTGGAACATAAATAAACTCTAACATGAACCTATTAGAACCTTTTGAGACCCTTCAAATGAACCCTATTGTCATAAATCATATGAACTAGAGTTATATACCCATTTTTCTAGCATGTATAAATATAAATACTCATTAATTAAGTACTTAGGGTAAACCCTAATATGAACATATGTCCTGCTTCATCCTTCATACCAGATAACATTTTCAAAATAGTTAATCCAATTAGCACAACTGATCAATAGTGATATAAAAGAGGTTTAGAATTCACCAATAAATATTTTAATTTTTCGGGCCATCAATTGGAAGATGCAAATCTTCCCGACAACGGGGTATGTAGATGAGTGACAAATGGCTTGCAACCATGCTAAGGCTCATATGAAGTGCTAGACTCTGATGCCTTGATGAGACACGTGTTAAGTACAAATATTACACACATTACTGCCTCAAGCTAGAGGCTATGTGGTAAAGCTTGACTTTTGACCATACACCTTGACATCTCCTTGAGATATTTATTCTTGCTCTATACAACTCAATTTATTGAGGTGTTACAGCATTGTACGCTAATGGGTTATCCCATGCTGAGCCAAAAGTGGATTGAATTGATAATACGTAAACTCCTTCCTAGATTAGAATGGAGGGTGCCCATTTGGGGACCTAGGAAAGAGCCCTCAATTTTAGGTTCAAGGTAGTATGTGTCTTTTATTGATGATTGTAGCAGATGGACCATACTATACTTTATGAAGCATAAGGATGAAGTCTTCTCATGTTTCAAGAAGTATCTTGCCCTTGTTGAAAATGAAATAGGTAAAACACTAAAAAGGCTAAGGTCAAATGGAGGGGGAGAGTATTTCTCCCATGATTTTGATGCTTATCTCCAAGAGAGAGGGATCAAAAGAGAGATCACAACTAGGTATACTCTAGAGCAAAACGGAGTGGAAGAGAGAAGAAATAGGACCATAGTTGAAGCTACAAGGTCTATGCTCAATGAGAAGAGATTAGGAAATTACATATAGCCAGAGGCTATATCTACAGCCACCTATTTGATCAATAGACTCCCAACAAAAGAATTGGATGGGATGACACAATATGAAGCATGGAATGGAGGAAGACCTAGCGTTGATCATTGCATGATTTTTGGTTGCATAGAATATGCACATATTCCATATATTTGAGGTAAGATGGATCCTAAATTAGAGTATTCATTGGGTATGAACAAAATAAAGAAGGGTACAAGTTATATAATCCAAGTAGTAAAGGTGTTTATTGTTACTAGAGATCTTGTCTTTGATGAGAACAACTCTTGGTTTGAAAATGACTGGAGGAAAGTCAAGCTTCCTAATGACGTAGAGGAGGACTTCCCAACATTGCAAAAAGGAAATGAGCACATACATGAAGACTCAAGTCATTTTGGTGATAATCAAAAGACACCAAGAAGAAATATTAATGCTTGGAATACAATAGGTAAAGCAAATATAGAGGAGTTGAGAGATGTTGCAAAATCTTCTCAACGAACAATAAGGAGATCCACTAGAGAAAAAAGGAAGCCAAAAAGGTATGGGTTTGACACTTCTCTGGTCACTAAGCATTCCATTTACATTTCTCACAATTTAAACCCGGAACCATCAATGTGTATGCATGTACTTGTATGTGTGGGTATGTATGTATGTGTACATGTATGCATATGTGTATGTGTATGCATGTATGTGTGTGTGTATGTATGTATATGTACGTGTATGTATGTGTATATGTATGCATGTATGTGTGTGTATATGTATGTGTGTGGGTACGTATTTACTATGTATCTGTGTGTATGTATGTGTATGTGTGTATGTATGTATGTGTATGTGTGGGTATGTATGTATGTGCAACTGTATGAATGTGCATGTGTATGCATGTATGTGTGTGTATGTATGTGTATGTGTGGATATGTATGTGTAAGTGTATGCATATATGTATGTGTGTGTGTATGTATGTATATGTAATTTTATATATGTATGTGTATGTGTATGCATGTATATGTGTGTGTATGCATGTGTGTGGGTATGTAGTTAGTATGTATGTGTGTATGTATATGTGTATGTGTATGCATGTATGTGTGTGTATTTATGTATATGTAAGTGTATGCATGTATATGTGTATGTGTATGCATGTATGTGTGTGTATTTATGTATATGTAAGTGTATGTATGTATATGTGTATGTGTATGCATGTATGTGTGTGTATGTATAAATACTTCATTTAGAAAACCTAACTTGGAAGAGAATGTTTATTTGACACAACCTTTGGGCTTTTGAGGACTAAAACATCTAGAGTAAAATATAAACTAAAGAAAGATTTCATTGGACAATATCAATACCCAAGAGCTTGAAATAAAAGGCTAATCAAATAACTATAAAGTTTAGGATATCAAGCATGGTATGCACAACCTATAAAGCGACCTACACATCTATGTATTTGATGACACTTGTAGCAATAAATTAGAATGTAACTACCAAAAGACATCACGACCTTACTTTGGGAGTGTTCTACATTTCATATTTTGCAATTAAAAAAAAAAACATAGGGATTTAAGTTATGTACATAAAGAAAAGGATACACCTAAAACAAAGTAAATATTTACTTTGTATGTTATACATGGTTGAAGAGAGCAGAAACAAGTTGCAGACATTGATCCATATTCTCACTGCTTTGAAGGTGTTTCACTATAAAGAAGCATGATTGGAGGTATAAATTTTGTTACAATCACCATAGCAAAGTTTTCCCAAGTAAGAATATATGCATGTGAATGTGTATGCATATAGATATGCATGTGTATGCATATTTGTCACGAGGAAGGAGATAAGGAAGAGAGCTCACACACACACTCTCACTCTTAAGGAGAAGCACACACGCAGATTGAGGCAAGGAAGAATAATCTTCTTCTTCTTCTTCTTCTTCTTCTTCTATTACATAAAAGGAATGTACAAGAATGACCTAAAAACAAGAATATAACAAGTGTAATATATAAAGATCAATACATAAGGAAAAAACTAATGTCCGCGAATGAGTGAGCTGGCAAGGAACAAATGTGCCATCACTCTCGGTAGATAAATCTAATAAAGCTCAATGAAGTAAAATATTGATTGTACCTGCATACCAAGTACCTTGCTCATCAAATGTAACATCCTTAGATACAATGAATTGTTTTGTGGATGGACTCCACAACCTATATCCCATCTGCTTATCATCATATCCAATAAGCACATATTTTTCTGCTTTAGGCTCCAATTTATGCCTCAATTGTGATGGCACATATGCATATGCCAAACATCCAAATACTTTGCAATGGTCTAGAGTAGGTCTCTTACCCCACCATGCCTCATATGGTGTCATACCCTGCAAAGCTTTACATGGTAACCTATTGACCAAATAAGTAGTTGTATTTACAACCTCAGCCCACAAGTAATTTGGGCAATTTTTCTCTTTCATCATTGACCTTGCAAACTCAACAAGAGTTCTATTTTTTCTCTCTGCTACACCATTTTGTTGAGGAGAGTACCTGCAAGTAATTTCGCTTTTTATACCTGCATTCCTCAAGTAATCACTGAACTCATTAGAGAAATACTCTCCCCCTCCATCTGACCTTAGTCTCTTCAACTTATGACCTGTAATTCTCTCTGCATACGCATGATAATGTTTAAATGTATTGAACACCTCTGACTTATCTTTGATCACATAGATAGTGATCCATCTGGTAGCATCATCAACATAAATCACATAGTACCTTGAACCATTGATACTGAAATCCTTTGATGGTCCCCACACATCTATGTACCAACTCAAGCCTCTCTGAATACATAAAACCATGCTTGGAATAAGATTTCTTATGAGCCTTACCTAATTGACATGCTTCACAACTGTATGTCGTATGTTGACCTGCAACATTAGGCAATCCAAGCATTGAACCATTGTTAACCATATCCTTGATACCTCTTTCATTAAAATGTCCAAGCCTCTTATGCCAAAGATCTAACTCAGAGATCTTCTGTCCACCATAAGTGAACAAGGCATGACCAACATTACCTTGAATCTTCAATGTGAACAATCTTCCTTCTTTCTTCCCTGAAACAATTTGTTTATACCCATTGCTAGGGTCTTCCACAAACACTCCTTCATTAGTGAACCTAACTTCATAACCTTTTTCAACAATTTGTCCTACACTTATCAGATTTTTAGGAATTGTAGGAACATACAAAACCTTACTCAAGAGAGTACTTTCATCCTTGGCCTTCACTGATCCAATTGACTTCACATTGTGCTTTGTATTATCACCTGTTTGAACTACATGATTAGTTACCTTATTTTCCAAATCAATCATCAAGGCTATGTTACCACTCAGATGATTACTACATCCTGAGTCAATGTAGAAGACTCTTTGGTCTTCACTTTGCCTTTCACAAGTTTCATTCATTATCAATGTTGAATCTTCCTTCTGATCTGAAGCATAATTGTAGTAGGTATTGTTGTATTGTTGGCTTTGGAATCCTCTACCTGCATTTCTTCCAAAGTAACATCTACTACCTCTACCTCTGAAATTACCTCTTTGATTTCTGCCACCTCTTCCTCTTGAATTAAAGTTTTGATTATATCCACCATTACTCTGATTTTTGCCAACAATCATTAGCTAAGTGATTTGTCTTACCATAAATCCAGCAAGCTTTGAATCCTTCTTTATTACTCATGCCTCTTCCTCTACCTTTGCCACCTCCTCTTCCTCTTAGAAAGTTATCTTGGCTAGTTGTACTTTCATCCTCATTTGCTTGTTGCTTTCCTTTGATATTCTTCTTCTTATCCTTTGAATACATTGCATGACCTGTACTCTTGTCACCTTCACCTTTGACATCCTACTCAAAGGTTAACATATGTCCTAGCAACTGATTTAAGTCGGGAGTAAAATGATCAAGTGATAATTCAGTATACAAAATGAATGGCTTCCATTTGTCATCACCTCTCAAACCTGTGAGGATTCGCCTTACGAATTTATCCTCCTCAATGTCTTCATCAACTGCTCCTAATGCATCTGCAATGTCCATCCTTGTTACATAGTCTGAGATGGATTGAGAGGCCTTCTTCTTGAAAGTGGTAAATTCTGCCCACAAGGATGCCTTCCTTGACTTTGTGGTGTTTTGGAAATGCTCCTCCAAAGCATTCCATATATCACTTGCACTTTCAAGACCTCTAATATGAGGTAGCAAGTAGTCATTGACTGTCATATAGATAATGCTCCTAGCTTGAGCATCTTTCTTCATCCAATTCTTCAAATCTGATAATTCCTCCCTAGTTGGAACACTAGGATCTCTGAACTGAGGCTTTTCTTCACTTGTAATATAAGCTATCAAGTCTTTGCTCATAAGATGAGCTTCCATCCTCATTGACCATGTTGGATAGTTCTCTCTATCCAACTTCTCTATCTGAAGAGAATCTCCCATCCTTTCTTCACCTGTGTATTGAATTCTTCAAACTTTATGAGTAATAGATGTACCTTTGCTTCGAATGATACTCCTTTTGTCTTCCTTGATGTCGTATGGCCTCGTTCTCAAGCTTTGCTCTTAAGCTTTCACCTTTTGAACCTTCAGATGTTGAATTCTTTATGACTGCAGCAGTCGGGATCCTCCTTTCTTCAATTCTGATGCTTCCTGCTCTGATACCACTGATGGAGAGTGTTAATCTCCAAAAGAACAAGCTACTCTTGAATTTAGAGCACCTCTATAACAAGAGTAACTCAAACCTTCACCAATTTTAGAGGATCAATGATCAATTATGAAGATTTTAAAAAACCTATGAAAGAGATGACTACATAGAAAGTCTGCTGCACATATCTCTCTCATTAACTTATCAATTGTGTAAAGTTTTTTATTCTCAATTTTAGAACCCATTTATACAAATGCTTTTAGCCATAGATGGCTTACCTTCTAACTTAAATTTTGACTCCTTATTCATGCAAAACTTTAACCTGTGCACTGAGAAATGATCAAATCATTGACCATCGAGATTGCGCCTGTTTCAGGAAACAGTGAACACTTCTTCACATATGAATGTTCCTACTCATAATTCTCATAGCCTGTTTACAATTAGGCTCTCAAACTTTAACCATAGACACATTAACTATGGACTTAGACATCTACAAAAGGATTCTTGAAATGATCAAGTACAAAAGGAGAATGCATTGAAACATCGGGCGCAATTTTCTTTCATTCCTGAAGGAATTTTACAACTGAGTGATGAGAGAGATTCTACTAACTTCTAAGATGTCTAATGACTCATACAACTACCAATTTTCTCTATTCACATGCTCTCACCTATTTGCCCCAACTTTTTACTTATATATATAGCCATATATGTACAAGCTTATGACCATACAAAAGATATATATGAGTTGTCTCTAAATTAATGTACATATGTGTACACATCTTCATCTTCTGAATATGCACTTCCTTCACGCTTCATGACTTGATCTTTTCTTCAGTCCTTGACTTCAATTCTTCACC
This sequence comes from Ceratopteris richardii, assembly GCA_020310875.1. Lineage (NCBI taxonomy): Eukaryota > Viridiplantae > Streptophyta > Polypodiopsida > Polypodiales > Pteridaceae > Ceratopteris > Ceratopteris richardii. Next base: position 117,120,988 of record CM035409.1, read on the forward strand.
CAAAACTTCAATTGTTGATTGCCCTGCACCAACAAGAATGAGCCTGTTTTGTTTGATGAAGCACAAATGTCTAGAAATTGGATGGCTGCTATGCAATCAGAATATGATGCTACTATGAAAAATGGTATCTGGTCTTTATGTGACTTGCCTCCTAGCAAGAGGGCCATTGGCACTAAGTGGGTATACAAGCTGAAGTGTAACCATGATGGAACAATTGACAAGTATAAAGCTAGGCTTGTTGCAAAGGGTTATGCTTAGGAAAGAGGCATTGATTTTGATGAGACCTTTGCTCCTACTTGTCGAATGACTACTGTTCATAGCTTCTGTGCACTTGCAGCTCATCATGGTTGGAATGTACATCAGTTGACCATTAAAACTACATTTTTGAATGATGAATTTTATGAAGAAGTGTATGTTGGAATTATTTGTCCATATATTGTTCTAATCAAAGTATTATTTTGAAGTTTCCTCATTTATTTGAGAGCAATTTTTACTATTGATAATGTTGGAATTATTTGTCCATTTATTGTTATAATCAAGGTATTATTTTCCTTTTTCCTCATTTGAAGTTGATTTAGAATTTTAGAACTAATTAGGTTTACTTGTGATCTTGTGTCCAATAAAACCCTAATTTGTGTTCCTTTTTATTTCATTGCAATTACTGGTATACAATTTTTGTTTACCGTTGGCTCCTTCTCACAAAGCATTACATTTCTTATTTCTTTGTGTCTCTTGATTAGTTCTTTTGCTTCTTCTTGAGCTTCTTGTCTTATCTGTTTCTCTTCTTCTTTCCTTCTTTGTGATTTTTTTAGTCTTCTCCATACTTGAGTTGTTAAGGGTTCCATGTATCTCTTTATTCTACATCCACTCACATGATTTGGCATTACTCTAGAATGTACAAAGATAAGTAACCTGTTAGGGCAATAGGCATATATACAAGGAGGGGACCTCCTAAAGAGGGAAAAGCGTGCCACGGTGGTACTAGTGTGTCCACGCACATCACTACCTAAATATATCAACAAATCCACCTTAGGAGTGATGCACTGAACAAGGAGTTGGCACTCATGTATAAGGAAGTGCAAAACTATGTGGAATCAATCCACAAAAGGAAGTAAGCCCAAATCTTTGATGAAATCTTCAAACTTCTCCCCAGGTAGAGCCTTTGTGAAAAGTTCTGCAATGTTTTTCTGCATGGGCACATATGCCAAGCTGATCTCTCCAGCAGAGAACTTCTCCTTGACATAATTATAATGCACCTCAATGTGCTTAGTGCGAGCATGGAACACAAGGTTCCTCGCAATTGCTAATGCACTATGACTGTCAGTGAAGATGGTGGTGGTAGAAGACTGACCAACACCTGAATTAGCCATAAGGCATCTAAGCCACACACACTCAACCGTCGTTGTGAATGCTACCCTATACTCAACCTCACAATTGGAAGTGACCAGAGTAGGCTGCTTCTTTCTCAATCAAGATATACATGAGCTACCAAGCATGAATCAAAAACCACTAGTGGACACACAAGTGTCATAGCAACTAGCCCAATCAAAGTCAAAAAAAGCATGTAAATCTAGTGGTAGTGATCCCTCCTTAGGATAAAACAATCCAAGTAGTTGGGTACCACCCAATTATCAAAAGATGTGCTTAACCACCTACCAATGCTTGACACATGGGCAATGTATAAACCTGCTCATCTATGAGACAGCAAACTGAATATCTCACCAAGTAATGCATAAGAAAATCAAGCATCCAATAGCCTATTGATAGAGAACAACATCAAATGCATCTCTAGAATCATGAAGACTCAATCATAAACTTGTCTTCATAGGAATGGCAATAGGTTTTTAGTTTTCAAGGTCAAAATGCTGCAATAATGTGTCAAATATATTTTGTTTGACACAAAGTTATTCCACCATCAACTTGAATAAATTGATTGCCCAAATAATGATGTGAATGCCCCAAATCTGACATCTCAAATGAGGCATGCATATCAGCCTTAAAATCAGCAATATGCTTCTCATGAGGACCAATGAACAGCATGTTATCAACATACACAACAATGATAAGAAGCACATCATTTGCATGCTTAACATATAAGGTGCTCTTAATCGGACTATTCTCAAAACCATGTGCAATCAGATAGGCATGTATCTTTTCATACCAAGCATGTGGTGCTTGCTTCAAACCATATAATGCCTTTTTCAATCTACACACTTGGTTTTCATGCCCTTTCTGCACAAAGCCACGGGGTTGAAGAACGTACACTTCTTCATGCAAGTCACTATTCACAACTACGAACAGTAGTCATTCGGCATAAAGGTGCAAAGGTCTCATCAAAATCAATGCCTCTTTCTTGTGCATAACCCTTTGCAAAAAGCCTAGCCTTATACCTGTCAACTATTCCATCAGGCTTATGCTTCAGCTTGTATACCCACTAGGTGCCAATGCATGTGATTAACCTTTCACCTAGTACTACCAAAGGTCTGAAAGTGGCACAAGAGTTATGGACAGGGAAGCCACCATATTATGATCATCTTCGAGTTTTTGGGTCTGAAGCATGTGTTCATATACCCAAGAATCTTAGATAAAAGTTGGACCATAAGTCAAAGAAATGCATTTTTCTTGGATATGGTCGAGAAGGGAAATTTGGATATCGCTTGTGGGATCCTGAAACACGATCAATGATTAGAAGTAGTGATGTCATTTTCAATGAGTCTAAGATGCATAAAAAGCCCATTAAGGAGGTTGAAGTGAGAAGAGTGTTGTTTGAGGATAGTAGTCCTCTAGTTAGCATGCATACAAATGTTGCACATAGGGAAATTCAAGACAATGTCCAATCAGATCAATTTGCACATGTTCCTGTTCAGCAACCATTGAGACGCTCTACATGTGTCTCACATCCACCTGATAGATATGTTCCAGATTTAGATTTTGTTATGCTAACAGATGCCGGTGAGCCTTCTTGCTACAAAGAGGCTATGCAGACAGAGGATCATGTCAAGTGGGAGCATGCCATGAAGAGCGAGTTGGATTCTATTCACAAGAATGGTACTTGGGATTTAGTACCTTTGCAAAAGGGTAGGAAAGCATTACCATGTAAATGGGTGTATAAGTTGAAATTCACATCAAATAGTGCTTCTCCAAAGTATAAAGCACAACTTGCTGCAAAGGGTTTTAAGCAACAACATGGTGTTGACTTCAAGGAAATCTTCTCTCCAGTGGTCAAGATGACTACCCTGTGCATGTTGCTTGGATTCATTGCAATGGAGGACTTAGAGCTAGTCCAAATGGATGTGAAAGTTGATTTCTTGCATGGATATCTTACATATGAGATCTATATGGAACAACCAGAGGGTTATGTAGTTCCTAGCAAGGAAAGTCTAGTTTGTAAGCTCAAGAAGAGCTTGTATGGACTTAAATTGTCCCCTAGACAATGGTACCAAAAGTTTGATGCTTTTATGAAGTCTCAAGGCTATTCTCGAAGCAATGAGGATTATTGTCTCTACACAAAGAGATGATGAGAGGGAAGCTTGACATACTTGATACTTTATATCGATGATATGTTGATTGTTGGGAAGTCCTCTTATGACTTGTCAATTCTCCAAAAGAAGTTGAGTAAGACATTTGATATGAAGGATTTGGGGGATGCCAAACATATTCTTGGCATGCGCATTACTCGTGATAGGAGTAAAAGATGCATATACTTGTCTCAAAGTGAGTACATATCCAAAGTACTTCGCAAGTTCAATATGCAGGGTGGAAAGGCATTGAGTACACCTTTACCCACATGTGAAATTGAGCAAGGATGATTGCCCCAAATCAGATGAGGAAAAGGAATTCATGACCAAAATTCCCTATTAGTTTGTTGTTGGTAGTCTCGTGTATGTTATGGTAGCTACGAGACCAAACATTGCATTTGTAGTGGGAGTTGTGAACAGATATATGTCTAATCATGGAAAGAAACATTGGGAAGTGGTCAAGATGATTTTGAGATATCTGAGTGGCACTAAGGACAAGTGTCTATGCTTAGGTAGAGGGAAAGCATCCATTATTGGTTACACAGATTCTGACTATGTTGGTTGTGTAGACAATCGTACGTCTACATCAGGGTACATTTTTCATTTTGCTAGATATGCTATCTCTTGGAGATCTCCTCTTCAAGAATGTACAATTGTTTCCATTATAGAAGCAGAGTATGTTGCAGCAAGTGAGGCATGTAAGGAAGCATTGTGGCTTTCTCATCTTGCTTGTGATATGGGTTTACCACAGCATGTACCTCATTTGCTCAATGACAGTCAGAGTGCCATTGCTTTGGCTTAGAATCCAGTCTATCATGCAAAGACCAAGCACATTGAGGTGAGGTATCATTTCATTAGAGATTGCTTAGCCACTAAGCACATTATTCTTGAGAAGGTTCACACTCGGGATAATGTTGTAAATGCTTTGACTAAAGCTCTACCACAGGAAAGCTTTCAACACTGTTGTCACTTGGTGGGGGTTACTTGATTCATGATCTTACATAGTCACTTGTATATTGTGTAACATGCCCATTAGGTGGGAGGTATAGTTTGTATACTTACACTCAGGTATTCTTTATCATTATTTATTTTTCTCCCATAGTTACTTTGGCCATATTGGCCTTTAGTGGGAGATTGTTACCATTAGTGTCCATATGAAAGGCCAAATGGCCACCAAACACTTCTTTGTATATGTTCTTTAATAAAACATATAGTGGCTTGGTCAGTCACAGGCTGTAAGTTTTATCGCATTTGTAACACCTAATAAGGTTGTGTTCGTGCTCCTTGTGTACTATGGTTTTTTGCATATTTTGTAGCCTCTGTGTGGAGTATCTTGTGTGGCCCTAGGAGCTCACTTTTTTGCTTCGAGGATATCATCATGTAGCTCCCACGAAGGAGAGCACGCTGTGGTGCATCGCCATTGAAATACTTCAATCACGGCTAACCAAAATGCGTTTAGTATGTGGATCATATAGACAATAGGCTTTGCTCTCAGAATTGTACGAAAAAAAAATACATTTCACTCCTTTATCATCCAATTTCTAGCATTGTTGTTTAGGCACTAATGCATATGCTAGACAACCAAAAACACGCAAGTGAGCAACAAATGGCTTGCAACCATGCCAAGCCTCATATGGAGTGATAGACTACAATGCTTTAGTGGGACACCTCTTAAGTACATATGTTGCACACATGATAGCCTCAAGCTAGAAACTATGTGGTAAGGCCTGACTCTTGACCATACACCTCGCCATCTCCATGAGTGACATGTTCTTTCATTCAGCAACTCCATTCTGTTGAGGTGTATATGACATTGTACACTGATGTTTTATCCCATATTCAACCATAAATGCATTAAAGTCAGAAGGCATATATTTCCCCCCTCGATTAGAATGGAGGCTGCCCATTTTACATGCTGACAGATTTTTAGCCAAAACCAAAAACTATTTGAAGCACATAAACACTTTAGACTTTGCTTTCAATGGATATACCCATGCATGCCTAGAAAAATCATCGATGAAAGTCACAAAGTAAAGATAACTCCCAAAAGAGGGTGTCTGCATAGAACCACAGATATCACTGTGAAAAAAGATGCAATTTCCAAGTAGCTCGAACTGAACCATATTCTGGGAAGGAGGAACATTGCATTTTGCCCAAAATACAGCCTTCATATACATGTTTACTAGGTGCCTCAAGTTTGGACAAAGAGGACACCATTTCACATTTCTGCAAGCATAGCAAACTAGCAAATTCAGATGGCCAAAGCTTTGCATCTAACAAAGCCTGAGAATCATGTACTCCACATGTTGAATCATTCACAGATTTTTCATAGTTTATGAGCTTATACAACCCATGACATAAAATGCTAGAAGCAATAATGACGTCGCCATTTGACAGATCATGAACTATACATCTATCATTAACAAATTTCACAACCAAGGCAATCTTGGCTAAAGCTGAAATTAATAACAGATTCTTCTTGATCCCTGGTACAAATAAATCATCCGACAATGTAAAAGAACTCCCATCAGTAGTAGTGAGAATGATCTTACCAACTCCCATAATAGGATAAGAGGAGTTGTTGGCTCATGTGATAGGGGGCAGGCTCAAGTGAAGTGAAGAAACTACGCTACAAGGTAATGTGTCAGTTGCCCCACATAACAGGATAAAAGTAGATTCTTCTTGATCCTTGGCACAAATAAAGCATCAGACAATGTAAAAGAACTACCATCAGTAGTAGTGAGAATGATCTTACCAACTCCCATAACAGGATAAGAGGAGTTTTTAGCACATGTGATAGTATTCCCTATAGGAGCAGGCTCAAGTGAAGTGAAGAAACTATGCTACGAGGTAATGTGTTGGTAATGCGCTACAAGGTAATGTGTTGGTAATGTGCTGTGAGGTAATGTGTTGGTTACCAAACATCTGAGTCTACTACAGACATACATTGTTCATGTGAAGATGGATCAAAACTGCAAACATTAGTAGATGCCCATTCTTCATTCTGCACAAGACTAGTAGACTCTGTTTTGGATGTAGAGGCCCCTACAATAACCATTCAAGCCTCTTTCTTCCCTGCCACTTTAGTAGCAAGTATTGGATAGCTCTTGATGACATGATCATTTCCTTTAGAGTATTTGCAAAACAATTTCTACTTTTCTATTTTCTTCTCGTCTCTGTCTTCCTTCTTTGATTGTGGAAAATTAGCAAATTTCTGCTTACTAGTAGAAGAGCTCCATTTACATTTGCCCTTTTCACTAGCCAAGAAAGCTTGATCTACAACGTGCATAATGGACATGTTCTGCCTAGACTGGCCTTCCTCCAACAGAACAGAGGCTAACTCCTCAAATGTTAAGGCATTTGGATTGCCTCATCATCAAACAAAGAGTAGAAGCAAAACTTTGGTATGAATCAGGAAGACCATTCAGAACAGTCTGCATAAGTGAACTGTCAAGCAAGACTTCATCAACAGAAATCAATTTTTCTTTCAAATCTTTGATCTTTGTCAAAAAACTATACATGGAATCTCCTTCATTCATGAGCTCACTCTCCAACTATTTTTGGAAGTAAGCAACACGAGGTTCATTCCTTGCCTGGTATAAAGTGGTAAGTGTGTCCCAAGCATCCTTAGTTGTTCTACAAGAGCAAATGTGAGGAATAATGGCACGTTTGATAGACAATGCTATCAATGCATGTGCCTAAGCATCTCTGCCATCCCAACAAATTTGCTCTATAGAAGGTGCAACAAGAAGTGCAACACGAGCAAGAACATGAAGAATATCACCAGCTTCAATGCCATATGCATCACCTTCAGCAACTGTGTTTGGAGGTGAAATAGGATCTTTTTCAACACCCTGCACAATATTCCACAGTCCTTTTTCAGCCAGTACATGATGCATCATATAAGCCCACAATGGGTAATTGGTACCATCTAACTTATCCACAGCAGCCAACGTATGGAATACATCACTCCTTTCAAGCAAGGCCACTGACTAAAATATCCTAATGCTTAAAAATGAATGTATCTGAAAAAGTTGAATAGAATTGCCCTTACGAGATCTGCTAAACTTGTAGCAGACTTTGAGATGCTTATATCGACGAGCAGAAACCTATATATGTCTTAGGCACAAAAAGACAAAAGTGTAGTGCATTCAGAGACCAAAACAACCTTAGATCATGATTTCGGCCTAATCACCCTAAGTATGCTCACCGAATTTCATGCGATTTTGAGACTATGATGAGAGGGGTGTCGATAATGCCCTAGATGAAGTAGTGGCCTGCTCTAATACTAAGTGTTGGAGTTTGAGGTCTGTAGAAACACATGAACAGCACAAGGAAGAAGAAGAAGCTTGGAGCACAACACACAATACTGAATGTATTACCACTAGAATGTACAAAGATAAGTAACCCGTTAGGACAATAGGCATATATACAAGCCAGGGGAAAAAAACCCCCAGAGAGGGAAAAAAGTGCCTCGATGGTGCTAGTGTGTTCGCACACATCGCTACCTAAACATATCAACAAGCAATTCTCTCACCTGAGAAGTGACCTCTTGCTACACCTGAATGAGCCAATTCCAACATCTCTAAGTATTTTTCCTCAAGAACATAAATCCTTAATTATCCATCCATTCCTTTCTTGTATAATTGATTATAAATGAGTACAAAATCCTTACTCATCTCTTGCATATTCCTTGCTTTTGTATCCTTTCTCATTGGTTCTTTGTGAAGGTTTTACTTCAGTTGTTCCACAATGTGGTTACTCCACCTAGGATTTTCTTGAAACCAGAACAAATTTATTAAATCACCTTGATGATCTGTCTTGCAATTTTCACATTGAGCTACATATGATTTCACATCTTTTTCTTTGGTTGGCCAATGAACTCCCATTCTTGCTAAATTATTTAGAGTAACAATCTTTGAAGCATGATAGCATGGATTCCAAAGACATCCCTTTTCTAAGTAACTATTTTGTTCTTCTTCACGAACACAATATTCCAAAACTCCAATATTATTTAAATGATACAAGTGTCTTAATAAAAGACAAAGTTTTTACTTTGCAAAATCAAATGTGTAGGAGTCACATTTGCATTGTTTGTTCCAACTAATACTATTGCCACCAATGAATTTGCCCATCATAGTATTCTCTCTTTTATTGCAAAATTGTAGACAAATTTCCTATAATACCCACAATTTCCCATGAATGTTTGTAATTCCTTCACATTTGTTGGCTTAGGCAACTTGACTCTGGCTCTAATCTTTTCCTCATCAGATGATATTCCATTCTTGGAGTCTATGTGTCCTAAGATTCTTCCTTGCTTGAACAAAAGGACACATTTTTTCAGGTTAAGACAAACTCTCTAGGGTCTAGATTTTTTGAATATGTTTCCCAAGTCTTGTAGATGATCCACTCTCTGATTTGAGAAATTACATAAATAATCTACATAAATTTCCATTATGATCCTTAGAAAATATTTAAGCACATGACACATTAACCTTTGAAATGTGGATCGTGCATTTGTTAAACCAAATGGCATAACTCTTAATGCATAAAACTCCAATTCTGTTGCAAAGTTAGTCTTATGTTGATCTTCTAATGCAATGGACACCTGATTATAACCCCAGAAACCATCCAAAAATCTATAGATTTCTTTCCAGCAACTCTCTCCAATAGATTATCTATTATCGACAATGGATAGTTGTATCTAATAATTGCATCATTAACCCTTTTAAGATTGATGCAAACCCTAAGTTTTCCATTCTTTTTGGAAACACAACTATTGAAGATATCCATTTTGTATACTCAATTTCATAAATGAAATTTGGAGCCAATAATTTATCTATTTCTTCCTTCATCTTTGTAGAATATTTTTCATTGTATGTATAATGCCTTTACTTACTAGGTTTTGCATCTGGTGCAATAGGTATTTTATGCATAGAAATATTGGGATCTACGCCTTTCATATCTTTGTAGCTTTAGGCAAATAGATCTCTCAATTTTGTGACCAAATTGATTAAGGCTTCTTATTCTTCCTTTGCCATGTCAGCTATAGTTACTATCTTTCTATATTCTCCACCTTGTTGATCTATTACAATCTTTTTATTTCTTCTTGATTTTCATGGGACTTTCCCTTTTTCTTCTCTCCTAGGTTTCAAGCTAAGCAACAATCTATCTTCAATTTCATATTTTTTGAAATTTGATGGAACATAAATTTTTTCTTGTTGTTCTTCCTAAGTATTTTGTTGTTTATTTTTTGAGTTCTTCTGTGGAGTTTGTTTTCCTAATTCTTCTTTATGTTTGATTTTAGTGTATTTTCTTGAGATTTTATCTTTGATTGCATCATTTGCTTTTACTTCTTCTAATTATGAAAGTCTATTGTTTATTTCGTGTTTTGATTTTTCTAGTTTGGATGCAAAATTCTCTTCTTCAACCCTTATCATTTTCAATCCCATGTAAAAGATATCATACCCTTCTTCATTTAGAAAATTTATCCCCACATGCTCTTCATTGGCCACATCTAAGGTAGAAAAAAATTGACTCCATCCATAGGGTTCAAAATCTTCGCCATTAAATTTATGTGATAAGAACATGTCCAAAGTGGTGCTTCATCTTCACTCTCATCATTTGATACTCCTTTTGATCCATCTATATTGTCACATTCATGGTGAACCTTGTTCCATTCTCTTGGAGATACATTTTAATTATTTCCTCTTCTTAGATTGACTTTAGTGACATTCCCTGAGTTTTGAAGATAAAGGCAATCTTTTCCCCAGTCTTGAAACACTTGTAATTGTCTCATAAAACGTCTTCCTAGGATGATCTCATATGAGATAAGCTAAGGAAACTCAACTATTGCAAGATGGTTTTCAATCTCAATTCCAATTAGTATGATTACCTTTTCCCAAATTCCTAAGGGTGGTTCTATATGTCCATTTTCAAGTTGGAGTTTCATTCTAGTAGGTTTGAGTGGTTGAGCTCCCCATTCTTTCCAAATTTTTCTTATCATTATGGCTACATCAACTCCATTGTCTAAAATAGAATTTATTTGTTTATCTCCATAATTAATTGAAAGTACAATATTACCTTCTTCACCTTCATAGTATCCTCCAATTTTATCTATGGGTACCAACATAATTGATTCTTTGTCTATGTTGTTGTCAAGGTTTTGTAATTAGTTTTTCAGAAAATCATGTAAATGAGGGTTTTCACTAACTATTTCTTTTAAAGTCCATTGACACAATATATTACATTGATAAGTTAGTTCAACCTCCATTTTCAAAAGTATCTCCTCATTATCACTTGAATTGTTGATTAGTTCCACATGTTGTTGAATGTTGTGTTTACTTGATTGATTACTTTGTTTCTCCTTCAATCTATTTTCCAATATTTCTTCCCAAACTCTTTCTTGTATATTTACTGAGTTTTTAATTTGTTTTTCTTAATTCTCTTCTTCCAATAATTGATGAGTCTTTTGTATAACTTATTTACATAACTTCATTCTTTCTACTTCAAAGTCAGGCATTGGATATACCTTTTCTTGATATATTGGGCTAGGTCCTTCCTCTATCCTTGCTTTATATGCTTTTATCACATGTGATTGCACTCTTGTTTTTGTTTTGGATGTTGTTCTTGTAATTTCCTTTGAATTTTGGTCTACATTTCCTTTTCCAATTCTTCTACTTTCTTCTCCCACTTAGCCTTTTGTTTAGCTCTTCTTTCTTTCCATGAAGCACTCCTTTTCATTTCTCTCTTATCCTGTTCCACTCTTAGTTTTTGTTGTCTAGCATGGCGCCTTGTCACAAATTGTATAGGTGTCACTTGGTTATGCTCACTCTCTTTGTTTTCTAGAATTTCAACTACTTTCAAAGTTATGTGTGTTTACATTTTGTTTCTGTGGATTTTTTGGACAATCTTTGATCAAATGTTCTCTTCCACAATCTTTACAATAAAGTCCTTCTATTCTCAAAATAAGTGGTTGAGAACATTCTCTCACAAAGTGATCTCCCCCATACCCATAACAAGTTACCTTTTGTGTAGTTTTGAATTGAGGTTTAAAGTTTGACATGTAATTGTTTGTTGTATACATGAATGGGGTTGCATCCATTTCGATTCTCCTATTTTCTAAATCCAATGCTTGAAGATCAGGTTCATTATCATAAATGCATTCCCAACTATTTTGTTTAGAATGATCATTTGAGTGATTATTACATCCATCAGAATATTCCCTGGATGGTACCAATTATATCTCTAAGTTTTCCTTTGCTAGTGTATACTGCAAGAAGTTGGAGAAGCTTGGAGAGGCTTGGAAGGTTGAGTTGTCAACTGGTGAATTTGGTCTAGCAAACTAGCATAGGACCAACCCTAGCTCTTTGGATATGTAAAGTAGACCTTGTAGGCTTGTGGTTAGTGCAATAAAGCCTAATAGGTACTTTGGAACATCAATAAGAACAAGTTGATGCAAAACAGATAACTTGCACCTTGACTAGCTCATAAAGACCTTCTAAAAATGGATGGAAGTTATGACTTCAAACACTCAGAGCAGCTATCACACTTACAATTGGAAGACATCCTCTTAAGGGAGTGCCATACATAGGGTTGAATTGCTAAAATGCATTAAATCTCTAATTTATATCAACTAATGAAGGAGCAATCACCATAACACTGATTGGATGTCATCTCGATTTTTCAAGGATGTGTAGACAATGACCCCGAGATTTTAAAACTCAGATTTTTGTGAAATTGTGTGTACCAAATGACTTGAAAATTTGTATACATAAACTAGACAGTATAGTTATACCTTTCCAATGAATAGTTAAACATTTGATTTGGAGCTGTGTAGAGAGAGCAACAACCTCTACAAGTTGACTGAGTCTGAGGAAGAAGAAGTAGAGAATTGAAGTGGCACCAATTAATGATCAAAGAGTATATGTATTGCTTCAAATCAAGACTCTACTTAATGTACAAATGATTTTTAGTCTTTATATAGACTCTTGAGGATATGAACATGCCTTTTCTTCATGAATTTAAATTTGAAATTAGGCGGGTTTGGTAGTTTAGATTGATTGGAATCTTTTCCTACAACCTACAAGTTGAAGTCATATCTACCTCTTTATTGATTGATTGAGAATAAATCTCAACCACTTCTAACTCGTGGCCTTTAGGCCTTTTATGCTTTTCTTTTACAAAGGTAAATACCTTGAACCTTACAAGAAATGATCATGAGTGATCAACCAATTAATACAAAGAAATAATGTGCACATAAGTTTTATCCTTCAAGGTACATATATCGCACCATCCAAATGATGGATTTGATGAAGAGCATATCTACCTCAAGCACAATGCAAGTTTGATGTTCCAAGAGCTCCCCTTCAAGCTAAAGTATGCTTGAGTCTTCATTCTGTGATAGGTTGAATACATGCCATACCTTTGAATCTACAAAGCTTTATCCCATCAAGTGCCTTTGTCATCATGTATTATATCCAAATAAGTGAGGTTTGGAACTTACAAGTCCCAAATTTGAGTACAACTCCTTGAGCCATATTGCTTCTTGAGTTGCAATAGTTAGACCTCTATATTCTGCTTCAGTCAAAGAGAAAGCAATTGTTGGTTGATTCTTGGAACTCCATGACACCAATTTTGAACCTGCAAATGCTAAGTATCTAGAGGTACTTCTTCTATCATCCTTTATTCCTACCCAATCTGCATCTGAATAGATTTTTATATCCAAATCTGAAGAGTAAGGAATAATAGATACCTTCATTAAGTGTCCCTTTGAGGTACTTGAGTACTCTCTTTGTAGCATCCATGTGTGGCCTTCTTGGTGAGTTCATGAATGGTCTAAGCACTCCCACACTATATGATATGTTTGGTCTTGTGTGAGTGGCATATATCAAGCTACCAACTAAGCTTTGATACTCTTTAGGATCATCGATTTGCTCACCTTCATAAACACTTAGTTTTGGTTCAATTCTAAAGGCGTACTTGCAAGCTTTGTGTTCTCCATTCTGAACTTGAGAAGTAAGTCTTGAATGTATCTTCTCTGAGTTAGATACATCCCTTCATCTATATAAATCACTTGCATACATAGGAAATGTGTGAGCTCACCAAATCACTGATTTTGAGCTCATCTTGCATGTGTCTCTTGATCCCTTGAATGCCATTTAGATCATCACGTATCACAATAATATCATCTACATATACACATAGATAGATAACCTCATTGTGATACCTTTTGATGAATAAAGAAGGATTTGAGTTGCTGGGTTTGAACCCGATCTTGAAGGTTTGTAACCATCCTATAATCCCAAGCTGTAGGAGCTTGTTTCAATCCATACAATGCTTTCTTAAGTCTAAAAACATAAGATGTATGATTGGGGTTTTTCAAAACCTAGTGGTTGTGACATGTATACCTCTTCATTTATCCAACCATTTAGGAATGCATTTTTCACATCAAGTTTGAGGAGTCTCCAATTAATTGCAACATCTACACTTATCAATGTTCTAATTGTAGTCATCTTTGCAACTGGTGAGAATATTTCCTCATAGTCTATACCATGAGTTTGTGAGCATCCTTTGGCAAATAATCTTGCTTTGTACCTACAAACTGATCCATCGGAGTTTCTTTTAACTTTATATATCCATCTACAACCGATTACCTTTTAATTAGATGATATTGGAACCAAATCCCAAGTGTCCATCTCCTTCAATGCATCTATTTCATCTTTCATGGCCTTTTCCTAATTAGGGTTTCCATTTTCCTCTTCATAGCTTGAGGGTTCCTCTGAAATTGAGTCCTTTACCAAGTAGATTGAATGCTTTTTAACAAATGTGGAATCATATCCATACCTTTTTGGTTGTCTTTTCTCCCTTGTTGAACCTCTAGGTTCTTGCTTGGAGCATTCGCCACACTCTTGCATCTTTGCTTTGCCTCATGACTTCCATAGCTTGTAATCCTTTTCCTTTTCATCTTGGTCATCATCTATATCATGTTTGGCTGATCCAACCAATATCGTGTTTCTTTTCTCTACAATTCCATTCAAGTGAGGAGAGTACCTGGTAATCACTTCCCTTCTGATACCTTTATCCTGCAAGAACTCATCAAACTCTTTGGAGAAGTATTCTCACCCTCCATTAGATCTCAGCTTCTTGAGTGATCTACCTATATGATTCTCCACATGTGCTAGATACTTATTAAAGCAATCCAACACTTCATTCTTATTCTTGATAAAGTAAAGAATAGTCCATCTACTATGGTCATCAATAAATGAGACATATTACCTTGATCCTTCCAATGAAGGTTCTTGACTTGGCCCCCATACATCTATTTGTACTAAGTCCAGTAAGTTGTTGTGGATGTAGCCTTTGTGGTTGAATGGTTGTCTTTATGCCTTCCCAATATGACATGCATCATATCTATTGATCATGTATTGCTTTAACATGTTTGGCAATCCAAGAACACTTTGATCCCTGCATATATCTTTCAAGGTTCTTTCATTCACATGAGCTAGCCTCTTATGTCACACTTCAAGCTCACTTAGGGTTTGAGACCCAAAGTTAAATAGAGCTATGTTTTGGGTTTATTGTACTTCAAAAGTAAAGAGCCTACCATGCTTCTCACCTCCAGCTATCTTCTTGAAGCCTTGACATGGATCTTCCACAAAGGCTCCATGTTGGGTGAACCTAACTTGCAAGCCTTTCTCAACTATTTGGCCTACACTTATTAGGTTTTTTGTAATAGTGTCTATGATTTGGACTTTCCAAATTAGATAAGAGAGCTATGTTGCATGTAACATGACTTTAACATCCTCAGCCTATGTAAAATAAATGATCATCTTCTTTACCTTCCTTATGGCTTAGATTCATCAAGAGTAACGAGTCTTCATATTTTTTATCTTCAAGATAATTGTTGTAGTCCCTTCTGTTATGGTCTCTATTGTTATTGTTGAAGTTGTGTCTTGCTACCATATCCACCTCTTCCAATTCGTTTCTGGGTCTTCCCATTGAACCAAGAATTTTGAGTGGTGTGGTTGGTCTTATCACAAATGAAACAAGGTTGAACATTCTATCCTTTGGTTTTGTCATGCTTTGGTCCTTTCTTCTTCCCTTTCCACTTGCTCTTGCCTGGAAAGTTGGCTTGGGAAACCTCCTCTTCATCTTCTTCCTTCTTCTTGCCTTTCAGCTTCTTGTCCTTCTTATCTACATATAGAGCACTAGTTGAATTATCATGATAGGAGTTACCTTCCTTTATGCTAATGTTGACCCCTTTATTTCTTCCTTGTAAATAAGCCTCCACTCTGATTTTCCAAGCAGCATAATTGTTTATATCAAGCTTCTCAATCTTTTATAGAAAGCCATCTCCCATCTTGAAGTTGCTCTGATACCACTTAAAGAAGTTGGAGAAGCTTGGAGAGCCTTGGAAGGTTAAGCTACCAAGTGGTGAAGTTGGTCTAGCAAACCAGCATAGGACCTGTCCTAGCTCTTTGGATATGTAAAGTAGACCTTGTAGGGTTGTTTTTAGTACATTAAAACCCTTAATTACTTTGAAACGACAATAAGAACACGTTGATGCAAAATAGATAACTTGCACCTTGATTAGCTCACAAAAACCTTCTAAAAATGGATGGAAGTTATGAATTCAAACACTAAGAGAAGCCAACACAGTTACAATTCCAAACATTCCTCGTAAGGGAGTGTCCTACATAGGGTTGTCTGGCTAAAATGCATAAAATCCCTAACTTATTTATATCAACCAATGAAGGAGCAATCACTTTAACATTGATTGGATGTCATCCTAATTTTTCAGGGATGTGTAGACAATGACCCTCAGACTATAAAACTCAAATTTGTCTAAAATTACTGGACCAAATGACTTAAAGCTTTGTATAGATATACTAGACAGTTATAACTTTCCAATAAATGCTTAAAACTTGATTTGGAGATCTATAGAGAGAGCAACAACCTCTGCAAGTTTACCAAGTTTGAGGAAGAAGGAGCAAAGAATTGAAGTGGCACCAACCAATGATCAAAGAGTGTATGCATTGCTTCAAACTCAACACTCTAATTAATGTATAAATGATTTTTAGTCTTTATATATATATGTATATATTT
The DNA here is from genome assembly GCA_020310875.1 of Ceratopteris richardii. Classification (NCBI taxonomy): domain Eukaryota; kingdom Viridiplantae; phylum Streptophyta; class Polypodiopsida; order Polypodiales; family Pteridaceae; genus Ceratopteris; species Ceratopteris richardii. The sequence continues at coordinate 117,137,613 of CM035409.1, forward strand.
ATAGAGACTCTTGAGGATATGGCCATGCCTTTTCTTCATGAATTTAAGCTCAAAATTAGGAAAGTTTGGTAGGTTAGATTGATTGGAATCTTTTCCTACAATCTAGGAAAAGAGAAAGTTGAAGTCATATCTACCTCTTGATTGATTGATTAAGAATCAATCTCAACCACTTCTAACTCATGGCTTTTAGGCCTTCTACTCTTTCCTTTTACAAAGGTAAATAACACACATATGGGTACAATCATTTTTCCACACACATAACATTTCTTAGGTTGTGTCATTCTAAGGTTGATTGAATTTGCTCTAGCTGTACCTCCTAAAGCTTTTGCTATAGCTTGAGCCAACTCTTCTGTAGGTGGTATTTTGGGTTCACTACTTCCTAGTTGATAAAAAATTAGAAGGTCATTCCCCCTATTGTCTTCTAGGTCAATGGCTTCCTTGATACAAGAATCTAGATATGGAAATCTTTTACAATATACCATGGTCCTCAATTGTGCATTAATAAATCCTTATATGAACAAAGATACTCTTTTGGACATTGATGGATTTTCTTCCTGAGAGCAACTATCCAGATATTGTTTGAGTCTTTTGGTTGCTACCCTAACAATTTCATCATGATTTTGCCGTTTAACAGGCACAAGGTTCTACATCATACTTCTTGTGCATACTACCCAAGGGCAAATAGACAAACAGAACATACTAATAAGGTATTGATTACTTTGCTAAGGAAGGAATGTATGTTGCAGCCCACTACATGAGGTGCTGCTTATCTAGGTACTCTATGGGTCTATAGCTTGGCATGCCAAGAAGCAATAGGATACTCCCCCTGTTGGAGTTAGACGTCTGCGAAAGCACACGAACACCGCAAGGAAGAAGAAGAAGCTTGGAGCTCAACACACAATACTGAATGTATTACTAGAGAATGTACAAAGATAAGTAGCCTGTTAGGGCAATAGGCGTATATACAAGCCGGGGGAAAAAACCTCCTAAAGAGCGAAAAAAGTGCCCCGGTGGTCCTAGTGTGTTCACGCACATCACTACCTAAATATATCAACAAATCCCCCCTGGGAGTGATGCAGTGAACAAGGAGCTGGCACTCATGTATAAGGAAGTTCCAAGCTATGTGGAAATCAGTCCACAAAAGGAAATAAGCCCAAAGCTTTGCGAAAAGCTTCAAACTTCTCCCTAGGCAAAGCCTTCGTGAAAAGGTCTGCAATGTTCTCCTGTGTGGGCACATATGCCAAGTTGATCTCCCCAGTAGAGAACCTCTACCTTACATAATGTTCTCTCACGCTCTCTACCTCTCTCTACCTCTCTTTCCCCTCTCTCTTTCCCTCTCTCTCTCTCTCTCTCTCTCCCCCTCTCTCTCCCCCCCTCCACCCCCACCAACCATAGGATATAATTTATCCTATGGTTTGGTTCCTGCATTTTTTTTGTTTTTCAAGCCATATACCTTGTTGCTCTACATTGTGCCTCGCATGGCCATTTTTTTCAGACTTGGGGTCAATTTCATGTTTCTTGACATCTATGGACTCATTTTTTGCATTAGTTTTACCAAAATTCATTTCTTTCTTAGTCTTTTGGTCAAAACCCCTATGATTTGTACACATTTAACATGTGATTTTTCACTCCACATGTTGCACATTGTCTCTTACATCCTTATTTTCCCACATGTTTCACATTTTTCATATGTCCCATATGTCACTTATCAATTTTTGCAAATTAGTACTTATCAGTAGCCCCAAATCATACTCCCTGCCTCTTCCTTTATAATTGACCCTAGCCCTAACCCTCCCTACTCCCTTCCTTTTCCTCATTAGCCCCTCAATCTTCCCTAACTTTTCCTTCTTACCGTGATGCTTTTTCCTATTGAAATTTACACTAATATGGTCTCTAGTTTTGTTGTTCCTTTGTTGGGTTGTTCATATGGTTTGTTCACGGTTTTACCCACTCTTGTGTGATCTTGCTCATGGTTTGGCTATCAGCTCTCTGAGATTGAGAGCCCATTAGGTGGTGGGCAATTGTTGAGATGGTCAACGGTCAAAGTGGTGACTTGGCAAAGTGGTGCACAAGTGGCCAAGAACATGGGTTATCAAGTAGTGCACAAATAGTTATTCATGATGGTTTTGCAAGAAAAGTTGAATGCAGGTTGCAAAATGGTCTTTTTGAAGGGATTCAAAGGTTCTTAGGTGTTTTGGAAGGTTCAAATGAACCCTCCGTTAAGACACATTATGAAGAAATTAAAGACAAAAGTGGAAAAGAGGAAGTAAAGAAGATACACAAGTGTTTATATGTGGCCCCCCATTTAAAATTTTGTTTTTCATAAAGTCACTATAAGAGAAAATAGGCAGTCGTTGGTCTATACATGAAGAGGTTCTTGGGACATAAAAGCGACCACAAATATCCAATATTAGTTGAAGTGACATACATAAGGAGAATCCACACAAAACCAAAGGATTATCATTCTTGGACTAAGGAGTTGGACTAAGGATCAAGAGAGAGAAAGACACATTGGTATGAGGAGATGGTTGGATACACTCCAAAGATGAGGTGGTATTGCAAACATCCTACTCTACACCTACCAATGTAGCTTTAGAGTACCTTAGTAGATAGCTTTAGCTTCCCAAATATGCATTTGGACTTACTATGTACCTTGGAACATCATTCCCGAATTGTTAGAGCAAAACAGATAACTTTTAGATTTGAAGGAGTCCAAAACTTGCTATTTATGGACTAGGTTCCTCTCAAAGAATACTTAGTGCTCACTCACTCATAACAATTGACCCGAGAGCTTTTAGAAATAGCTAAACTAAGACCTTAGCTCACTGTTATAAGTCATTTCACTAATTTAGGTTGAGTATATGATAAGAAATGATATGAAGAAGTTGGGAGTGTAATCGCGGCTTTCTAGGAAGATGATAATGAGCAGGCACAGGTTGCATGCAAAGAACTTATCTCACAATTTAATGAACTGAAGACTAATCAGCTACCTATCCCAAGTTGAAGCATATCAAAAGGATAATTATACGCAGAGAACTTGATTAATCAATATCACTGAAAAGAAGACTTTGCAACAGACAATGCATAGATGATGACTTGCACTAAATGAAACAATTGTATAGGATTATGAAGGTATGATACAAGGGAGATGATATAGGATTACTCATACATATGTGGGCTTAGTGTAGCCACAATCTTGAAGCTCAATGACTCCTGTTCCTCTACTTCTTACTCACGACTAAAAGTCATGTGTTTTTATAGTCATAAAGTAAATTTGAATTTTGAAATCTACCACCTAAAAGTGTTCCTACTTTTAGGATAGTGATTAATTTGATTCCAAGCGTTAGGTGGTTGTGACTTACAACTTGTAATGCCACGAGATTCCTTCAATTAACCTCTTTTACTTTTATCTCAATATTTAAAATCCAATGCTTTTACAAGAGGGGTTCACATGTACTCTATAAGTGATCAAAGAATCATATGAGATAAACCTTTGATATTTGGTCAAGCATCAAGGCTTTCCGAATGTATCAACAGCTCCCCCTAAAGCCTAAGATGCTTGAGTCTTCAATCCTTGGGTATTTCTTGTAATCCAATCATGGATTTAAACCTGTTAAGCTTGCTTCCATCCAATGATTTGATCATCATGTCTGCACATTGTATATGAGTAGATACATAGGATAATTGTATCTCCTTACTTGCAATCTTTTCCCTAAAAAAGTGATACTGGACTTCTATATGCTTAGTCTTGGCATGAAAGATAGGATTAGCAGATAAATGAAGTGAGCTCATGTTATCTCCAAATATAAATGGAGTGCCAAAATCCAACCCTAAATCTATGTATAGGGTCTTCTTCCACATTGCTTCTTGTGTTGCATTTGCTAATCCTCTGTATTCAGCTTCAGTTGAGGAAAGAGCTACAGTAGGTTGCTTCTTTCAAGACCAAGAAATAAGATTTGTACATGTAAATGATAGGTATCCTAATGTGCTTCTTCTATCATCCTTTGAACCTACCCAATCTGCATCAGTGAATAGCTTCACATTTAAATCAGATGTGTAACGATAATATAGACCTTCAGTTTCTGGAGTGTACCTTGTTGTGATCTCTCTTTTAATGCCTCTATCTTGCAGATAGGCATCAAACTCATGGGAGAAATATTCTCCCCTCCATCTAACCTTAGCCTCTTTAATGTTTTCCCTGTTTGATTTTCAACAAGAGCAAGATATTTCTTGGAACATTTGAATACTTCATCCTTGTGCTTCATAAAATATAGGATGTTCCATCTGCGACAATCATCAATAGAAGATACATAGTACCTGGATCTTGAAATTGATGGTTCCTTGCTAGGTCCCCAAACATCTATATGGACTAGCTCCAATAGGTCACCATGGATGTAACCTTTCTTCATAAAGGTTTGTCTATGTGACTTCCGAAATTGACAAGCACTGCATTTGTATATCATATGTTGCTTGGATATATTAAGTATGCCAAGCACACTTTGATCCCTCCATATTTGCTTCAAACTTCTTTCACCAATGTGAGCCAATCTTTTGTGCCACATCTCTAATTATGATAGGGTTTGTCTTCCATAATTGAATAGAGCTATATTGCTAGTATCTTGCAATTCAAATGTAAAGAGTCTACTCGACTTTTCTCCCTTTGTAATTCTCTTGAATCCTTGTTGAGGATCTTCAACAAATGCTCCATTCCTTGTGAATCTTACCTGCAATCCTTCTCTACAATTTGTCCAATACTTATCAAGTTCTTAGTTATGGTGGGTGCATATAATACCTTACTAAGTAGATTCATATTTCCATCTGGAGTCTTCACATTTCCAATCTTTTCAATTGAGTGCCTAGTGTCATCTCTTGTTTGAACTTCATGTCTATTCCTTGGATCTTCCAAGTCTGATAGTAGAACCACATTCTCCCTCTTTAGGAGGTTGCCCCCTTGTATATATGCCTATAACCCTAACGGGTTACTTATCTTTGTACATTCTCTTGGTAATACATTCAATATTGAGTGTTGTTCTCCAAGCTTCTTCTTCTTCCTTGTGCTATTTGCGTGCTTCCATAGACCTCAAACTCCAACACAAGCTTCAAGGAGGAGCGTTTGATGGTAAGACATAGAGTTTTGATGTCGCAGTCATAGGTAATTTCCTTAGTTTTCATTATTTGTTCTTATTTTCTTCATCACCATCATCATCATCATCATCACCATCTCCCTCCTCCATCTCCTTCTTCACTAGATTTTCAGATTTTTGTTCATATCCCATTCCCTACCTCATTCATCTCATTTCATTTGTGAGAGAGAGCTATTGTGCATTCTATTTTTGTGTTGTTTGTGAGCATTTCTTGTAGGTTTCAGCTGTCTCATAATCTCCAATAGCTTCTGCAGGTAAAAAAGACCTCTGCATAGTTTCCAAAATTACTAACTTTGTTTTTAGTGATAGATAGAGAAGGTTGGTATTTCTAGTTTTCATGCATGGCATGATAAACTTCACCACTAGAGCATCCCAAATCACTAGAAACATCTTAAAATTTTGCGTTTTTTTGTCGATCATGACATACCAAAACAAGATAGATGATTGACATCATCTATCGTGATAGACATCATCTATTGTGATAGACAAGACCCACAATAGACATCCATCTATCATGATAGACTGAAATCCACGATAGATTGAAATCCACAATAGACACTTGTCTATCATGATAGACATCATCTATCGTGATAGACCAAAATCCATGACAAACAATAAAGATAGACTAAAGTCCATGATAGACACCCGTCTATCATGATAGACACCCGTCTATCATGATAGACACTATCTATTGTGATGGATCAAAATCCGTGATGGATGATAGACAATAGATACCCATCTATCACAATAGACACCTATATATCATGATATATAGGACCCCATGATAGACCCCATCTATTGCGATAGACAACAAATAGTGTCTATCATGACAGCCACCGTCTATCGTGATAGACATGTCTATTGTGACAGACACCCATCTATCATGATAGACAACCATGCACGATAGAGACCATCTATCATGACAGCCACCATCTATCACAATAGAAATGTGTATCACGATACACACAATCTATCACGATATATAGACAACAACAAAAATTAAGGTGGTAAATTTTTTGAAAATTGGGGCTAACATTTGGTATGTTTCAAGCTCATGATTTATAAGTGTAGTGCATGTCAATTTGGAAGTGCATGTTACCATTCATGAAGAAAGGATATATGCATGGAGATCTCTTGGATTTGGTTCATACAGATGTATGGGGACCTAGCAAAGATGCTTCAATATCCGGATCAAGGTATTATGTCTCCTTCATTGATGATTGCAGTAGATGGACTATACTATACTTTATGAAACACCAAGATGAAGTCTTTTCATGCTTCAAAAGATATTTAGCTCTTGTGGAGATCAAATAGGTAAAACATTAAAAAGGTTAAGACCAGATGGAGGGGGAGAGTACTTCTCCCATGAATTTGACTCTTTTCTTCAAGAGAGGGGAATCAAAAGAGAGATTACTACAAGGTACACTCCTGAGCAAAATGGAGTGGTAGAGAGAAGGAATAGGACAATTGTTGAAGCTGCAAGGTCCTTACCTAATCATTTATGGGCTGAGGCTGTATCCACATCTGCTTATTTGATTAACATGTTACCTTCAAAATAACTTGATGGCATGACACCATATGAGGCTTGGAATGGAAGAAGACCAAGCTTGGATCATTATAAGATTTTTGCATGTATTGCTTATGCTCATGTTCCTTCAGAGGTTAGAGGGAAGATGGATCCAAAAGCAGAAAGGTGTGTATTCATTGGATATGACAACAACCAAAAGGGCTACATATTATATAAATCAACAACCAAAGGATTCTTGGTGAGTAGAGATGTAGTATTTGATGACTATAGTTCTTGATATGAAGATTCAAGCAGGAATATCAACTTACCTTATGATCTTGAAGAAGATTTTCCAAAACTTGTCAAGGACAACCCTCCTAAAATTGAAGAGTAGGATACCTCAGAAGATGATGAGGCAACTCAGATTGAAAAACTCAAAATGTGGAAGTCTAAAGGTAAAGCTAAAGTGCAAGAACTTGGACAAGAGGTAGAATCATCACATCATGGCCTAAGGAGGTCCATGAGGGAGAAAAGAAAACTAGAGAGGTATGGGTTTGATACTTCTCTAGTTACTAAACATTCAATCTATCTAGCACATGACATAAATCAAGAGGAACCCTCAACATTTTGTTGGAAATTAGGTAGGCCCATAGCTCATATCACAGGTCCATGGTTCCATAGGTCCAGCATATACAACATAGAATCTAGCAATCTTCCAATATTGACAAAACATGAACATACCACAACTTAATCATACAGATGATGAGACAAAGATAGAGAAAGAATAGAAGACATGTGTAAGGTGTTACGTAAGCCACTACTTACTCATAGTATCATATATACCAATGTTCAATGTACAATGTGGGAGCAAAACTCTCAACCGCTCTATGTGAAGAGAAATAGATGGATGAGTGAATGTACAAATGTAACAAACATATTCAGATGTATGGATAGACATTTGAATATATATGAGATGTGTGACCTGATAGGTTGTAGAAGAATGAATATGAGTGACCGAAAGAGGAAGGATCAGTCTAAAACTGATAATCAACAAACCCTCATCTAACCTTAGGCTATGGAAGACCCTAAGTCAGATACGTGTGTGAAAAGATCACATACTTAAAAAGTAGCAAAGAATGCTAACAAGTTTGCTGCCAGAAATCCTCAAACTCATATGAACATATCTTCTCAACACCTCATCCAAATATGCATAAAGCATATACGTACTGATTCTCTTGTACCTATGCCGAATAGGACTCCTCCTAATATGGATATTACTGCCTCCATAAACTTCCAGTAGTACCTATGTGCATAAAGAGAATATGTACCTGAATTCTTAACATAAGATGCAAATCTTATGTTAACCACCATCCAATGTCTTTGAAGTAAACCGAAATCTTCATGTAGAAGACAATCTTCAAATACACCATGTAGATGGCCGATCCTCACCACCAAGTTGCTAATGACCAAGTCCTCTCCATTAGCAGGATATAACCTCCTCTCCATGAGCAAGAGTGTGAGCACACTCTTCTTCTCCAAGAAGAACTCCATAGCCGCTCCTCAACATGCTTCAAGTTAGCACCATGGCTTCCCCATGTGCTAGAAGAAACACCACCGTGGGAATTAGTTCCCAAGTCTTCATCAATGAAAGTGATAGGTTCAAGATGGATTCAAAATTTGATGAAGAACTCAGATGGCTCCATTAACAGGTATAAGGCAAGGCTTTTGGCAAAAGGCTTTGCACAAACTCATGAAACTGTCTGTGAGGAGACTTTCTCTCCTGTGGCAAAGATGCCTACAATTAGAGTCATGCTTAGCATTGGTTCTTCCAAGAATTGGAAGATACTTCAATTGGATGTAAAAAATGCATTTCTCAATGGATGGATAACAGAAGAGGTGTATATGGCACAACCACCTGGTTTTGAGAATCAAGTATATCCTGATTATGTGTGTAAACTTAATAAAGCTCTATATGGACTCAAACAAGCCCCAAGGTCTTGGAATCATAGGCTTGTTTCATTCTTGCAAGACAAAGGATTTCAACCTAGAAAGGCAAATCCATCACTCTTCATCAAAAAGAATAATTATGAAGTCATCTATTTGTGTGTATATGTGGATGATATTATACTAATAGGAAATGATGTAGATGACATAAAGAAGGTCAAGGAGTAGATGAAAGAAGAGTTCAAGATAAGTGACTTAGGGTCACTTACATACTTCCTAGGATTGGAAGTGGTATACAAAGATCATGGTCTATTCCTTACTCAAAGGAAGTACATTAAAGACTTTTTGACAAAGTTCAAGATGCAAGATTGTAGGATTGTAGGTACTCCAATGGAGATGATCATAAATTGAGCTCACGTATGAAGGTGAACTCATAGAAGATGTAACAGGTTATCAAATCCTTGTGGGTAGTTTGAACTATGCCACATTGACAAGAGTAGATATATGTTATAGTGTGAATGTGCTAAGTCAATTTATGCACACACCTAAGAAACCTCAAATGGAAGCTACCAACAGGATACTTGGATATCTCAAAGGGACCATGAATAAAGGGTTATACTACCCTTATGTATCTGATTTAAGTTTAAAGTTGTTCTCTGATGCAGACTGGGCTAACTCCAAGGAAGACAGAAGGAGCACCTCAAGATATCTTACCTTTGCAGGATCAAAACTTGTCTCATGGTCATCCAAGAAGCAAACCATTGTTGCTCTCTCATCTACTGAAGCTGAATACAGAGGTCTTGCCATAGCCACTCAAGAAGCAATCTGATGAAGACACTATTTATAGATCTTGGATTGGAGATTGGAACTCCAAGTATTATTGGTGACAACATGAGTTCCATTCACTTGGCTGCCAATCCAATTTTTCATGCAAGGACTGAACATATTGAAGTATACTACCACTATGTAAGAGATAAGATTGTGAGAAAGGAAATTCAGCTATCTTATGTGTCAACCCATCAACAATGTGCAGACATTTTAACCAAGGCATTAGATGGAACAAAACCCAGTAAATTCAAAGGTATGATTGCTTTGCAGGTAGTCTTGGAAGATTGAAGACCTCAAGCTCACTTGATTTGAGGGGGAGCTATTGGAACAAGTCCATGGAGTGTTGGCTTGAGTCTTCAAAGGACATAGAAACTTGACGCAAATGCTAAAGCCTTGAAGAGTTTACTTGTGAACTCACCCTTGTAACTTTTGGGTTTTTACTTGATGTAAAAATCAAAGAATCTAAAGTGGTTGAATCCAGTTGATGAGTAGGAAAAGAACTCCATGAATTCATGATTGAATTAATTGGAGAATCAATCACTAAAAGGTAGGAGAATTGTTTTAGATGAGCAAGATTCAAATTCAAATATTGGCTCCAATCATCACTATATATACACATGGTTTAGTTGCGGGGTTGGCAACACCATAAGCTGAGCTTCATCCCATATCAGAGTGTGATCTCAAGGCACACACATGTAGTAATAATTCCATTGTACTCTACATTCAATATACACTTGTTTTCATGATCATTTGTGACCATATCTTCATGCCTATGTGAGTGTATTGTTCACTACCATACTTCTCAGTTTTTTAGTGAGATTGCAGAGATGGTTTCTCTAAGCATGGTGGATCATTTTCAGTGATTGAACATTGTAAAGTTAGCTCTCTAAGTCTACTATATAATCTCAAAATTTCATTGCATTTAGACATCACAATCGTGAGATATATTCATTTGAAGTCACCTATATCTCTACATCTACCTCCTGAAAAGTCGAGATCACATACCTAATTTGCTAAAGTTATTTCTCTTAGTATGCTTAATCATTTTTTATGAAATAACTCCCAATAGGTTGCATTTCTTCCTAGTTAGATTCCTCTAAAACCTCTTTGTTCAATTGTAATCAAAGAATGAGCACTAAGTGAAATACTGAAGCATTCATGACCAAAATAGAAAGTTTCTTCATGTTGACTATTGGTCAAACTAGTCTGTTTTGATTCAACTTTTTGAGAGTGATCTTCCAAGGTACATAGGATGTCTAATACATCCTTTGGCAAGCTAAAAGGACCCACTACATATCCCTGGAGTTCATTTGGCTGGTGTAGTGCAAAGTTTTTGCAAGACCACTTCATCTTCATCAAGTACAAATCCTTCTCTTCACATATGATTGTGTGGACGAGTGCTTAGTGCGAGCATGGTACACGGGGTTCCTTGCAACTACCAATGCACTCTGACTGTCAGTGAAGATGGTGGTGGCAGAAGACTGACCAATACCCAAATCAGCGATAAGGCATCTGAGCCACACACACACTCAACAGTCGCTATGAAAGGTGTCCTATACTTAGCCTCACAACTGGAAGTGGCCACAATAGGCTGCTTCTTGCTCAACCGAGATATACATGAGCTACCAATCATGAAGCAAAAGCCACTAGTGGACACATAAGTGTCATAGCAATCAACCTAGTTAGAGTTAGAAAAAGCATGTAAATATAGTAGGGCAATGCATAAACTTGCTCATCTGTGAGACAAAAAACTAAATATATGGCCGAATAATGCATAAGTAAATCAAGCATCCAATAGCTTGCTGATAGAGAACATCATCAAATGCATCTCCAACATCATGAAGACTCAATCCTAAACCTATCTCTATAGGAGTGGCAACAGGTTTACACTCTTCAAGGCCAAAATGCTGCAATAATGTGTCAATATATTTCATTTGACACAAAGCCATTCCACCATCGAATTGCATAAATTGAATGCCCAAGTAATGATGCAAATACCCCATATAAAACATCTCAAATGATGCATGCAAATCAACCTTAAAATCAGCTATATGCTTCTCATGAGGACTAGTGAGCAGCATGTCATCAACATACACAACAATGATCAAAAGCACATCATTTGCATGCTTAACATTTAAGGTGCTTTCAATTGGATTGTTCTCAAAACCATGTGCAATCAGATAGGAAAGTATCTTTTCATACCAAGCAAGTTGTGCTTTCTTTAAACCATATAATGCCTTCTTTAAACTGCAAACCTAGTTTTCATGCCCTTTCTGCACAAAGCGATGGGAGAAGAAGAGTTTATGGTTCAATGTGACGAATGGTATGATAAATTGTTGCTTGAAAGTTTAATTTTAGGTCAAGATTGGATGAAACAAAATAGAATGTCCATTGACTTTGATAAGCAATTGGTTGATATAAAAATGAGAGATAAAAAGGTTAGAATCTTGTTTGTAAGAGATGATGTGGAAGAACCAAATGAAGATATATACAAGCTGGAAATGGAAACATTCAAGTTTCCAAATGAAGAAATTCAACATCGTTGGAGCATTCTTTGAAGAAGGAAGTAATACAATATCAATCAGACAAATCATTGGAATACAAAGCAAATAGAGAACAAAGTTCAACGTACAACCACTTAGTAAAATTAGGACAAAGATGAAACAAATATGGAGACCAAAAGTAAGATTGAAATATCAAAATCCAATCTATCAACATAGCAAAATGAAACAAAGATGGAGAACAAAGCAACCAATGAGAAGGCAAAATCAAATAGCTTCATCAAAACTACAAATAGGTAGAACAGAAAAACAATTTGAAACTCAATAAAACAAAACAAGGTGGTATTGGAGGAAAAAATCAAAAGAATAGATACAATAAAAAATTCACAAAAAATACACCAAAAAATCAAGATATAGCCTCAACATCAGAAAACCACTTAAATGCATTACTTAAGACCCTCCTTTTGCACCATGAAGACTATTGCATGATTAAAGTATGCATATGTAGGGCTACATTACAAGACTGTGCATTCACAAGGCACAAGATGTTCAATCACCCATGCAGTAGACAAAGTCCTTTTTACATTAGTAAAAGATCTAGGAGGGGAAGACATTCCAGAGAATCCTCTTGCAATAAATCAAAAGAAAGATGGAAAATTTGTAAAAAAATACAGTAAAAAAATACAGAAAAAGAAAAAATTAAATGTATGTATATAAATATTTTAATATTTTTTCTTTAGCACAAAGCAAGGAATAAGAGTGTATAAGTTGTATTTTATTCTCTATTTTCCATTTCTTATTTTATTTTATCCATGTCAGCATTCTTTCAAAATCTTTCCAATTGCACTTAGAAAATAAAGAAAAAGAGACCTTGCTTCACTATGATGAGCACAAAAAGATTCTTTGAAAAGTGGAGTGATGAGAGCATGTGATGTGTGGTGTAACTTTTTTTAGTCTTCTTGTAATGATGCAATGAATTATTTTTGGTGGAGTCTTTATTAACTAGTGTGAAGTTTTGATGTTTTTCATCCCATTAAAAAAATTACTAAAGGACTTCCAATAGCTGAATTGGAGGTAGATTAGTATCACTATCAAGGGGACATTGGTTCCTTGATAGTCAAACAACAGAGGAATTGGTAGAGCTTGAATATGATGAGGAAGAACTTCTAGAAAAGAGTAGATAGAGAAGGAATTAAAAGACTTTCTCAAAGTTGTGAGGAAGCACATCTTTCCAGTAAAGAAATGGAAGTATAAATATACAATGCTTTGCTAGGAGTTTTACAACTTCTAGAGGTGTGCAGTAGCTTAGAAGAGATGGAAGGTAGTGGGACTACATAAACTCTTGGAAGAACCAATGTTCTTCATTGATTTTGAAAGATGTGAACATGTGATGTCTTCCTTACAAGAGCTAAAGAGAAGTACAGAAACCTACTTTGTTTGCAAAGTAAAAAATTGGGGAAACGGGTGGTGGATATTACAATCAAAGTAGAACACATTAAGGCTGCCTTGAACGGCCACAAAGATAGATATCAATTTTGTGAAAAAGAATGCAGCTACTTATGTTGGACATATAGAATTCTCAAACTTTAAGGAGAAGGCAAATAAGGAGTTGGCCATTAGAATATTTCTCTGGCTACTCTGTTTTCTAGACTGCCAAGGTATACTATGCCACACAAACCAAAAACCTTGGTAATGTTGAATAACGAATACAAAACCAAACCTTTTGGAGTAGTGGATATGACCCCTTATATCCATGAACAATTGAAGGAAGCAACTAAGCACTAGGAGTCCAACAAATTCATGAATGGAGCCCAGCTGCTAACCAAAATCATTTATCATGTTTTTGTTATTAAGAATAACCTTTTACTAGCTCCAGAAGCTTAGATTTTCATAGAGGCAATAACATGATTCAAAAGTCTAGCAAAGAAGGTGTCTATAAAAGAGGCTAGTAGAAAAAGGAAGGAAATAGTGATGAAGGCACCACAACTGAGAAAAAAGAGAAAGGTGGATCCATGGACGATAGAACTGGAAGTAAAAGAAGCTATTGAAGAAGAGTTAAAAAAAGAGCAAAAGAAAGTTTAGGCTGACAAAGAGCCACATGTTCCACGGACCAATACAGAGAAAGTATACTCTTACGTGATGCAGGACAATGATAAAAGAGCAACATATGAATCCCCGTATCAGAAGATCCTAGAGGAGTATTCTGATAAGGCTATTGATTGGACTCAATAGGAAATGGAACATTATGAGGACCTGCATGAAGAAATAATGAATGCAAATATTGAAGTAGTGTCCATCAAGAAGGAGGAAGCTTTGCTATTATATTTCAAAGAGCTCCAGGGACCTCCTAAAAAAAGGACAACTATTGTTGCTATGGTGAAAAAGAAAAGAAAAGAACCAAATCTGAAGAAAAAGCTAAAAAAAGTCAGGAAAAAAAAGACAAATGGAAGAAGACTTAGAGAAAGGACAGATAGCTGGTAGATCTACCTTGATCCATAAGGTAGAAGCAAGCAAGGAAGAAGTAAAGATATCAGAAGGAGTGCATGTAATAACATCAAAAGCCAATTCAAATATTCATACTAACACGGACATAAAAGGGTTTTTGTTAAGAAGTATAAACTTATCAGCACCCAATACTCCTAGCAAATCAACGGGAGTACAAATGAAGGAGACAAAGGGATTGGAAAAAATTGTTCAAATCGAGAAAGAAAGTTCATTTTTAAAAAACATCATAGAAGAAAAAGAAGCAAGGAGAATAGTTTTAACTACAGATCAGGAGGATAAAAAAGAAGCTATCAAGGAAAGGATAGAAATTTAGGCCTTATCTAAAAAATCAAAAGAAGTTGTATTAGTGAAAGAACGAAATGTAGAAAAAGCAGAAGCTAAAAGGGAATCAGAATGTTCAATCAAGCTAGTTGAAATAAAAAAAAAGAAGTAAAAGTAACAAAAAAAAGTAGAAGAATAATTATCCAATACAGTAGAAGAAATCTAGAATGTTATGGATGACATTTGGTATGATGAGAGAATTCATAATATAGAAATGGAAGAAGTTTCTAGTCCCAAGCAAGAAGAACCAAAAAAGGAACAAGAAGAAAAGCAACGTTATGAAGGATAAGAAAATCATGAAGAGGATCAACATCAAGAAGGTCAAGATGATGAAGAGAAGGAACAATCATCAGAAGCAGAAGAAGGAAAAGAAAAATAGATAGATTTGAAACAACAAGAGCAGATGTGGGAATGAATAGGATCCCTAGAGACATGAGAGGGACTTGTCAAATTATGATGAGTCATATTGAGAATTTCATACCATCAAGCAGGAATATTATTATGTCAAGAATAGTTGTAGAGTCTGAGTGCATCAAAGGAAACAAAGTGATAGAAGAACAAAGAAAAGTGCAGAGCAGATTGATAGAGGAAATCAAAGAGAAGCAGAAAAGAAGTGAGAAATATTTAGAGAAAGCCATAAAATTGGAAACAAAGGTATTAGAAAGCAAAAATAGAATAAAGTTTTTGGAAGATAAATGTGAAAAACAAGCAGATACAATAAAGAGGGTGGAAGAAGATATTAAAATATTGGAATCAAAGAATCAAATCCTCCAACTTCTTATTAGGTGCCCACCAAAGGAAATGAATAAATTAACATAATTCTAGTAGAGAAAGGACACATAAAGACAGAAGTAGAAATTTTAGGGAATAAAAGTGTAGACATAGAAGTACTAAAACAAGCAAATGGAAAAAATAAAGGAAGAGTTGAAAGATGCCAAGGAATTGGAAAAGCAAGCAAGCACCCATGTTGCTACTTGTTGGAAACATTGTCAATATGTGCACAATCCTAACTTGTGGCAGTTATATATCTTGTTTTTAGATACTATACAAGAAAAATTCATGGGTTAGTTGGTCTAGTTCAAATGACTCGTGTTCAAGCCACCACAATTCAAATCCCAAAGACAACAATAGTGCAACATGTTAGCTTTTTAGTATATAGATCTTTTTTGCGAAGTTGTGTTGGCACTAAATTTTGCATTTTGCTTTCTGTGTTGATCGTGCTAACTTTTCAAGAGGCACAATTGCTATATTATGAGAGCATAGGCTCATTATGTGATCATCTTCTCAAGCTCTAGCACAAGCTCAATGCAATGCTAAGGAGGAGATCAAGGAGGTCCTCGACTTTGAGGACGTGTTCTTACACAC
The DNA here is from genome assembly GCA_020310875.1 of Ceratopteris richardii. Lineage (NCBI taxonomy): Eukaryota > Viridiplantae > Streptophyta > Polypodiopsida > Polypodiales > Pteridaceae > Ceratopteris > Ceratopteris richardii. Next base: position 117,153,728 of record CM035409.1, read on the forward strand.
TTGGAGAAGGTATGCTCTATATATGGAGTAGTTGGAGGAGTTTGTATCAGCCAACCATCAGCATCACTTGCTGAGTTACTGTGAGTAACAATTCTATATCTGTCCTCACTTGTTCATTCACTAGTTTTTTATTTACGGATAATCAGAATGAGGCTTTGCTCTAAAACAGTTCCAAACTATATATATTCTCCATATTCACACACACATACACACACATGGTTCATACCTCTTAGGCACTTTTTACACAATCTCTTGTCTCTAGTTCCTATTTCTGTCTAGATTCAGATATTGTCAATTTGTATCATATTTACACATTGTAATTTGACATCGGAATATAGGTAGTGTAGATGAGCACTCTAGCTTACCATACACTTTGAGAATCTTATCTATTCTCTCTCTATCTATCACTCATCCTCTTTTTGAGTCTTAAGGTGTGTATGCTAAGGTTCATATGCTGGAAGATCATGTAAACCTGTGATTAATTGTTATTGTGTCCACCTCACTAGCATTTGGTATCAGAGCATAGTTGACATACACCCTTAACAAGATGAGTGATTATAGACTTGAGAATAAAGACAAGCTTGAAGGAATGTCTAACTATCCAATGTGGAGTTTTATGATGATGATTTTTTTAGTATCTAAAGACTTGTGGAATATTGTCAATGGCACTTGGAGAAGAGGCTACTTCATCTTCTAGAAGACCCCCTATTCCTATTTTTTCTCAACGAGAGGTTAGTGAAGAAGAAAGAACCACTTCATCATCAGGATTCAATGGTACTACTACCAAGTTACTTCCTACAGAAGAGCAATCTATATGGGATTCTAGGGATGGGCAAGCACTTTCATATATTGCTATGGGAGTCAAGATTCATACTATACCTCAAATTAGGTCTTGCAAAAACTCTCATCAGGCTTGGTTGGAGTTAGAGAATCTCCATCAGATGATGAGAAAAAGCTCATCTAAGGAGACAACTAGCCAACACAATGATGAAAGTTGGTGAATCAGTTCAGACACATATTTTGAAGCTCAAAGATTTAGGAGATTAGTTACTCAATGTTGTGTTACTTCTCTTACTCTTTCTATAAGAGATAAAGAACTTTCATTTGAAGAGTTGTAGTTCATGTTACTTCAAGATGAAGATCAATAAAAAGGTATGGAAGAGAATGATGAAGCCATGTTATCATTGTCGAAGGGGAAGGAAAGAAAGTCTACCAATCCTTCTCCTAATGCTTCCCCTACACCCAAAGAAAAGTCTTTGACTGCATCTGATTCAAAGAAATGAGTATGTCATTACTATAAGAAACCAGGTCATTACATAGCAGAATACAGAACAAGGATTTTTAATGAGAAGCAGAAAGCATCAAGTAATAGTGCTAAAGATGATCCAAAACCTAAAACTTCAAAGGTAGATTCATATGCATGTGTTACTATTGAAGAAGTAGCTTTTGATCAGGTAGCATTAAATGCAATCTCAGATAATCCTTGGATTTTTTTATTTTGGAGAAACTAAGCATATGATATGTTGTGAAAAGGTATTTTCCTTTCTTTCTCACTCTTCAAGTAGAAGAGCGACCATTGTGGATGGTCATGATTTGGATGTTGTAGGTGTTGGAGAAGTGAACCTTAAGTCCAGAGCAGATGGAAATCCCACAATCTCTAATGTTCTTTATGTTCCGGACATGAAGAAGATTTTGCTCTCTATCTCTACTTTCTTGTCAGATGGTTATAAAGTTGTTTTTAAGAAAGATTAATACAAGATCCTCTCATCTAATGAGGAGCATTGTCTACTTCAAGGTGAAAACGGAAGTGGCATGTTTGTATTGTCCAAAATAAGTCATGCCAATGTTCCTAGGTCTACTACACCTAAGGAGAACATGAAGTTATGGCATGCTAGATTTGGTCATATCAGTTACACTGCTCTCAAGCATATCAAATATCAAGGTATGTTGGAGATTTTGCCTACTTTTCCTTTACTAGATGATGCAGAATCATGCAAAGGATGTCTTGAAGGAAAACTTCACAAGCTTCCTTTCAAGAAGCATGGATACATCATAGCCACAAGGAAGTTGCAGATCATACATTCAGATGTGAATGATCTGATGAGAATAGATTCTATTCAAGGTTTCAGATACTTTGTTACTTTCACTGATGATTTCTCAAGGTATTCATGGATTTATGGTCTTGAATTAAAGTCAAAGGTTTTTCCTACCTTTAAGAAATTCTTACATATGGTTGTAAATGAAAGACAAAGATCTAGATTTTGAGAAGTGATAGAGGAGGAGAGTACATGTCTAAAGATTATAAGTCTTTTCTTGAAGACAAAGTTATCTCTCATCAACTCATTATTGCTTATATGCCAAAACAGAATGGTGTTACAAAGAGAAAGAATAGGATACTTGTTGAGATGATGCATATCATGATGTCATCCAAAAAGCTTTCCCTCAAGTTTTGGGTTGATGTCGTACATACAACTAATCACATTCTGAATAGGTCTTCCACCAAATCTTTAAAGGTCATTACACCTTATGAAGCTTATTATGGGAAGAAACCCAATGTGAGTTACTTTAAAGTTTTGGTTCCCTAGCTTGTGTTCACATTGAGAAGAAGGATCATGGTAAGCTTGATGTAAAAGCCATTAAAGATGTCTTTATTGGATATGCAATTGAAAGCAAAGGATACAGATTCCATGTCCAAGATACAAGTGATATCCTTCTCACAGGCAATGCATATATTGTAGAAAGTCAGATTTATGATAAGAAGGAAGAGATTCCAGATTTCATAAAAGCAGATGACTATGCATTTTTGAGAGTAACAAGTCTAGATATGTCCTCACTTGTTTATTCACTAGTTTCTGATTTAGGGATAATTAGAATTAGGGTTTGCTATAAAAAAATTCTAAGTTGTTCATATTCTCCATATTCTCTCTCTCACAAGCACACATTCTTCATACCTCTTAGGCACTTTTCACACAATCTCTTGTATCTAGTTCTTATTTCTCAGAGATTGTTAGTTTGTATCATATTTACACATTGTATTTGACATCAAAAATATAGATAGTGTAGGTGAGCACTCTAGCTTTCCGTACACTTTGAAAATATTTTCTATTCTCTCTCTATCTCTCGCTCATCTTCTTTTTGAGTCTTTAGGTGTGTATGCTAAGGTTCATGTGTTGGAAGGTCCTGTAAACCTATGAGTAATTGTTATTGTGGCCCACCCCACTTCCAACACTACTACAATGAGAGGTTAGCATAACCTTAATGAAAGCATTGAAAAGGGAAGAGCTACTTGGCAGGAGTAAAGAACATAACTGCTTAGAGAAATTGAAAGCTGGAAGGCCAAAGCTATTGTTTAGGTAAAGGATAAGAAAGACCTCAAATCACAAACAAAATGCCTTCTCCTGTGCAAGAATTATATGCAAAAGATCATAGAAGAGTTAAGATAGTGGATGAAGAGTCAAATGAGTTCATTCAACAGTTGCCCACTAATCGTGAAGATAGGAAGAAGTATATCAGAAAAATACATAATCAATATGAAGACAAAATTGTCAAATTTGCATTGGAAAATGGGGTCAGCCTTGGACACCATCGTTGGGCTACAGATGGTTTGGGCATACCATTCAAAACTAGAGTATATGGAATATGAAGAAGACATTGAAATAACTAAGGAATTATTTGAGAAGGTTAAGCCTTCATGGTGAAACAAATGGCTAGATTCTAGAAAAAAATAGAGAACGTGGAAAGATTTAGACAGAGGCCCCACTACACTTGAAAACCAATCCAGCATTCTGTCCAATGGCAAGAATAAGAAATTGGAAAAAATTTTGCCAAATGAGGAAAGAGGGAGCTATCTCAGCAAAGTGGCTGAATTTTCCAAAGATAGAAAGACCCAAAAAGGGAACATGAACATCTATAACTTATATGCTAACTACTTTTAAAGAAATAATAGAAAATGTCAAAGATGTTAATGGCCTTGCTTGTATACTAATCATCATAATTTTGAAACTAATAATCACTTGTATAGAAACCTTCACAAATACTGACATTAGAACCTTGAACTATCTAGGCTTCAACTCACCATCAGCTGAACTACTTTTTTATCTGAGTAAGACCCCTGATAGTATTTGTGTACTATAGCAGAATAGTTTTTATGGGTAGTCATTATGTCCAAATTTTTTAAGATGCTTTTGACTACAAGTTTTCTGAAAGAGATTCCAAAATTTTTGGCTATCACCAATAATGAAATCTAAACTGATGGCATATGAAGTTGCATATATAGAATACATAAAGAAGGATATCATAGATAAACTGGTTGCAGCTGTATAGTGGAGAAAATCCCTTTTTGAGATGGTAAATGACTTGAACATCATAGAAAGAAAAAGCCATGACTTGGTGGCTCATGTGTATCAGAGAAAAAAAGGATAGTGATCAAGGCCACCACAAAGGTTTTGCCAAGGATGAACAAAGGCAAGGAGGGGAAGAATTTTAGGAAAACATTTTTTGAATAAGAGAAAAATAAAAACCTTGCAATATAGTGGTGTAGATTATTCCATTTGATGTAAAAATGAGGAATAACATTCCTCATGATGGTATGCAAATTATATATTTTTTTGTAGACTTTTTAGAGCTCTAAAGTGAGTAGAAATTCAGCATGGAAGTCTAGAAGAGTTATTTTCAAGTGTGAAAAGGGACACTTGAAATGGTATTTAAGTCAATTATGACTCATTTGTAGGGAGGTTTGATCATTTGTAATGTTGCCGATTAATGAGAACTTGAGAGATCTTTCTTTTCTGCTAATCTCTTCATCAAGCTTTCATGATGATTTCATGTTGATTTTCTTAGTATTTTTCATGGATTTGTCTTAGTGATCAATATTTCTTTGAGTTTTTCATGTTATTATAAGTCTATCTCAACATTCTAAATCTCTATAAAGTATTGTTCAATTTGATTGTGTGGTTCCATCGAAATTGTGATTGTCTCATCACTAGGGTAGATGTATTAAAATTCAAGTTTGATATTACCAATGTCTTTTTTATGAAAAATAACACACTTTAGGCACAATAATTATTGAGAAATCTTATTTCTAGCTCAATCTACAAGAAATCATATAATTTTCCATAACTTTTGTGGAATCTCTGATGAAAATGATTTGTTGTTCCTTTATACTATGATGATTGGAGAGGAGAACCCCAAAGGATAACAAACAAGGGATTTGCTGATATATTTTGGTAGTGATGTGTGTGAACACACTTAGGACTGTCAAGGCACTTTTTTCTCTCTTTAGGAGGTTTTTTTCCCCCGCTTGTATATATGCCTATAACCCTAATGGGTCATTGTACATTCACTTGGTAATTCATTTAGTTTTGTGTTGTGCTCCAAGCTTCTTCTTCTTCCTTGTAATGATCGTGTGATTGCACAAACCTTGAACTCAAACATATTGGATTAGTATTCTTCTCTCTTTTAAGATGATTAGGGCAATCTTTGAGCAAGTCCATCCATCCACAATCTAGGCAATGATCATGTTTACTCTTGTTGGGAGGGATTACATTGGTTATTCATATTGATCTTGCACTTATCACTATTGTGTGACCATTGGATGTGCACATATGGATCCTTGAGTCATGGGATTAGAGTAATGCTCTAGTTATACTTTGGGTGATCATAACTCATCCATTCATGCCTATGTTGCTACTTGTAAATCTCTTGACTTCCTTGAGCTTCATTATATGTTTGGGGATGTTGCATCTCATGGTATGATCCATAGTGGTTGCTAACTTGAAAGATGAAAGAACCACTAGCAATATTTGTTTGTGTGATGAATTGCACACTATGACATATTCTACTAGAGTTCATTGTTGATTTTCTACAACTTGTGGTCCCAATATTGGTTCTATAGAAATTTGAGAGGAACAATAAGTCATGGCCTTGCATGGTGTGTGTATGTTGTAGAAAAGAGAGTAGAACAGCTAAAGCAAAGATATATGGTGTGTGTATGTTGTAGAAAAGAGAGTAGAACAGCTAAAGCAAAGATATAGAGAAGTGGGCCCTCAAAATTTTCATGAAAAATCCTTTATGATGATGTAATGATTCATGTGCAAAGCTTTGTAATTATGCACTAAGAGGAGTCCTTTAGTGTCACACTCCCAACTTTGTAACATCGTCAATTAACTCATAAGTTTTGAGCAGACTTTTTGAATGCCGATCTAAATGTGTGACATGAGCATGGGCACTTGTATATAAGTCATTTTGACATCCTTTGAAAAAACTCTTGTCAATTGCAATAGAAGAACTAATTTGAACAAGTGTAGTCCCATCACTTCTTCTTTTTACTTCTTTTCTCTGGTGAGCTTTTCTACATGCATATGGCTTTGAAGTGTGCTAAGAGATGTTCTCTACCCTTCTCCACTTTTTTCCACTATTTTCTTGCTTGTGTGAAGTCTAGGAAGTCTTAGAGTGTTGGTAGGTGATTCTTGACGCCATTGAACATTAGCTCAAGGATCACACAAATGACTTATGGAAACATGGACAATACATCTTTATCATCTTTTAGGGAATCACTCACTACATAATGTTGTTCTTCTCCCAAGATTTTCGTCTTCTTTAGCCATCAAGTGAATGCGTGGTATCTATCTAGAGTAAACTTGATTGTTGACCATACCTATATGAGCAATTCAAAACAAGTGGAATCACCCAAAATTTACATCCTAAAAGTGATATGAAAAGATGCACACAATATATGAATCCTCTCATGGTAGAAGGTGGTGACATCCTTGCTAAAGTGATGAATTGGCAAGGGATGTTTGTGGATGTTAAGATCACACACCTAAGCATAAGAGAGGCCCTCAAATTGGATGTGGTAGATGTGGACATGCATCAAATTCTCTTACCTAAACAAAAGGGGGGTAAAAATACATAGATGTGGGTAGAATTAGCAAAAAAAATTGGAATCAATCATGACATGAGGTTGCCTTAGCTTTATGGATTTTCTTAAGGCCCATAAACATAAAATTCCTTCCAAGATAATATTGCCTTGTATGGAATATAGCCTCAAGAAAAATCAAAATGTATTTTATTACCTTCTTATACAATTACTAAGATGCAACTCTTTCTCAAGTCAAAGAGAGTAGCCATACCAAGGAAAGCACGACAAGAAGCACCAAGCGAAAGCATGACACAAGTGTAAGAAAGTAGTTACACAAGAAAATACAGGAGCATAACAAAGAAAAGAACAAATATAGTAGAAATAAAAAAAAACTCATTACTAGAAAGTACAAAGATGATGGTGTTGTTCATATGTATGCTCTCAAGGTAGAATTTAAATGGTGATCTAGACAACTTTATATAGGGGATTACAAGGCACATGTAGACTGGCTCAATTTGATGTTTGGTTTAGTGCAAAAGTCATGTATATATAGGCAATGTAGAGATATGGCCTTCGTAGATGGCTAAACATGGCTAGTTGATGTGGGTGGCCATCGACTGGGTAATGCCCATACATAGCTTAGGTCCGTTTCAATCCACTTAAAAAATATGAATTATTCTCATTATGATAGGGAATATTCCCTTTATTGTTGGGCTAGACATGTTGCTCCCTAACCCCTGTTAAGGGGGTCCTTGGCCCCCTTGAGACCCCCTATCTAGGGATGATTACTATTTCCCTATAACCCACATTGGGGACCCTAGTAACTCCCTTTCCTTAAAATACCTTAAATGATCCAATTCAACCTTCATCCAACATGAAATTTGGGATTCCCATCAACAAGGTAATGTACAACTGGCTTCTCCTCATAATGGGGGCCTTATAAAATCTGTACTACAACATACAAAAATGAGGGGTATATATTGGTCATATATTGACAACAAGTCACTCAAAAAATATGTGGCTCACAATTATACACAAGAAGTGGAGCAAAAGAAGGCTCAATATAGAAGGAATGCAAGACAAAGAGAAGGTTGGACCCTTCTAGATAAGAGGTAAAATCAAGAAAAGCAACCATGAATACTTCAAAAGACATTATGATACTCGATATCTAAGAGAATTCAACCAAATCAAAAGAATTAGAGACCATCACGGCAAGAGAGCAAAGACCCAAAAATCATATATTCCCCTCTCAAGTCAAAATGACAAATTGTCACCTTTTATCAATTGTAGTCATCAAGGGACAAGAAAAATTACAAGATGTTTCACAAAGTTTAGTAGTTGCATTAAAACTAGCGTTTCATCATGATCTAGTCCACATGAATTTAGAAGGTTCCCAAAACCATGAAAACAGTAATTTCCATGGAAGAAGATATCTAGATTGTGATACTGTGAAATTAGAGGCTTGCTCTATAGTTCAAGTCCTTGAGGCACCTTCAAAAGAAAAATAAGCAAATCAAGAACCCGAACCACAACAAGAACAAATTGAAGTTGTCACCATCAATTTGGCCCAAGACGCCACAACTGATCATGAATAGGAAAACTATGAATATGAGTCGGAATTTCTAGTGTGATTTGAAAGAATTGTGATGATTATCAAGTCACCCAACACATTTCAAGCTCAACATATGCACAAACAAATCAAAGAGTTACAAGTTGAAGTGGCATATATGCTAAGAAGTAGATTATGAAGACACCCAAGCAAGATTACAACAATCAAGCATGGATCTCAAGAATGCCGAAGATGACATGATCAAATACGCTCAAATCAAGGATAAGAAACTCTAGTTGTTTTGTGATGAAGTGCTAAAGGTTCAATAAGATTACAAAAAGGCAATGAAGTTTGAGACAACGTTAGAAAAGCCTTGCTATTGGATGGCATGCCCCTCATGATCACACAAGGGAACACAATTGAGATTAGATATACACAATTACATGTAGAGAATCAATCCATGCAGCAACAACTAAAAAAAGGGAAGGATCTCATAACAGAACTCAAAGTTACTCTAGCAACATCAGAGAAAGAGCTAGAGTCTTGAGTACCATCTCTAGATAAGCCATCTATTTATGATATTCTTGACACATTATTGGCCATAGAGATGTGCACACCCATGCAAGAGGAGAAGCAAGAATAAGGAGCTATATAAAGGTGAACAACTACTTTTTATGGGCACATGATCTTACAAAAACAACACTATTAGATCATACAAGAACTTTGCAATGCATTTAGAAATGAAATTATTGCCCCTGAAGTTTTTAAAAGGTATCAAAATTAAAGATCACGAACCTCTTAGCTCCATATTCACCTTCTTTTAGCTTTATCAAAATGAAGGTTCTTCAATAATTCAAACAAAAGGTAGAAATTCAACTTGATGTTGTGTTCTACCTCACATTAAGACATGTTAAAGATGTATCTTAGCAAGAACTGGAGGAACCTAACTTAAAATGGCAAAGAGATTTCATTAATAATCATGTCTTTGTTGACATCATATGGTAGTGAGCACCCAAATATGTCAAGTACAATCTAATGTATTTCCCCATCGCTCACCTTCATACATACATGGTTTGTCTATGACATCCTTTGAGCACGCATGACATCGAAGAAATGGTAGTTGAATTATCCTTGCATGATGTTGCCTACACAAGACAAGCCCACCATAGAACAAATGCTCAATAACATAGCATATTAACAAGAGACTATGAAATATGAGACTATGAAAGACAGAACCGATCCAACTTGTTAGATGCTCAAAGTTTGCCTCACGGCCTTTAACACCATAGAGGCCTTGCATCTTAATCAACCAAGATTGCACTATGACATCAAACCTCTACTCTTTGACTTGAACCCAAGACAAGAGCTCAACACACTTTGAGCATATTTCAATTGTCTGCAGTACATCCAATCCAATATTTACAAACTTTTGAAGAAGATTTCTTTACAAGCTTTTGGGAACATAAATTAGAAATATTCGACAAGGTGAATTCATCCCTCAGTGCATGGTTGGTTGCCATGGAGATATGCCTATGGGAGTTATCTCTCACACCAAGGGCAACCAAATGGAGCAAACTCATGGTCTACGAGAGGGATATGGAGGCAACCAAGGCTGCACTACAAGTATGATAATGATAGTCCTATACACATATTTGACAAGTATGATAGAATCTAGGGAGGGGTTGTTGTAAACCAAGTGAAGCAAGGAGTGTGATGTGGCACCACACATTTTTTTGCTCCTTTTAGCACTTAAGTAATGAAGTGAAGTGGTGATTAGAACTTCAAAAAACTGTGGAATTTATGGAATATCCCTTGGAATCCAAGCCAAGCAATAAGAAGCATAAAAAAGAGTGCAAGGCTCTAAAGTTATCAACCATGCCAAGCCTACCTATCTTTGAAGAATTTAAAATAATTTATCTTATTTGGAAATCTTGTTTCAGTAATTAACTCAACTTTGTAAAGGGCAAGGAGTCCTTAAGCCTTTGAAGCATTAACCAAGCCTCTGAGGATTTTAGTGTTTAAATCATAATGAGTGAAAAGGACCATTTTTTAAGTTTTTAAGACATTTTAAGACATTTCTATCTTTTAAGTATAAAAGATAAAAATCCTAGATTGTAAAGAGATGTTAGAGATCTTTCAAAGGTGAGCTATTGGAACCCATATCCCTCCTATTCAAGGGTTCTTATATTACCATTAACTAAGTACAATTTGTTTTTTTTAGAATGCTTGATCTTTGAATTATTTTTCATTAGAGTTGGAATTCGAAAAAACAGCGCACACACACACACCACCAGCCCCTTCCTCACCACATTCAAGAATTAACGTGAGATGGTGAAAAGATATTGAACCGTCGATGTTTAATTCAGAGATTCAATGTGTTTACAACTAACACACCCACAATCCCAGGCCGCTTATCCGGGTGGTTGGGCCTCTCGCCTCTTGAGGCAAGGGTGAGGGTTCAACTCCCACCGACAACATGTAAGAGACATGTTTATCATGGAAAGTTGTATCTTGTGGCTGATGTGCCACCGTTTATCCTCCCCCATAGTAGTTGTGATTGCAGTCTAACCAAGCTATGTAAACTCATGTTCTTGTGAGATAAGAGGGGTCCCATGGGTACTATGCTCTTCCTTGTACAGTTACAATTTCAAAGTTAAAACCTAGAGGAATAGGCATCGGCCGAACCTCCATTTAAAAAAAAAAAAAAAAAAAAAAAACTAAAACATCCACCCCGGACTTCTAAACCTGCAGATTTTAATTATGTTTTCATTTACAAATTTCAAAAGCAGAATTTCCTATCGAAAACTAACCCGGGTCGTGGGAATCGAAAGGCTTGCAAAGAGCTCTTGAAATTCTCTTTAGATCCTGGTAAAACCTTGAGAGGTTTAAGAGGGTGGAAGAAGACGCCAGAGTGCCTGGAAGCCCCTCATGGATTCTGCAATGGACAATGTGAAACAAGTGGTGACTGAATGGGGCGACACGTCCTGGAAGGTGTTACAGCGTCTGCTCAGCAGCCTTTCTCAACCCCGTTTTTCCTTCTCAATTTTAAAGCGTCGCAGATCTCGCGGCATTAGCCTCCCTTTGCCCATTCCACCATCTTTGCTCTCTACATCGTCGGAAATGTACGTATGCCTCCTTCTTCCTGTGCAGTTCCTGTATTGAACTCATCATTTATACACTAGAGTCTCTCCGGGTCTTGTACAGTAAAAGGAAAAGGTTGCCACGTAGATTTAATTTATTTCTTAATTTTTGGTGGTACACGAGTCCAGACTATAATCGGTGCATTCACACTCATTTGACCCTTCACAACAAAAAATATTATATCATTGCACCAAAGGATCTGTGCGTAACTCTGTGCGCTCATGAAGGATCCAGGCAATGGATGAACGTACCTGTGCTTGAAAATGGAAATTCAAAATATAAGAGGAGCTGATTCTGAATTTGCAGTTATCACTTTTGTTGATCGAATCTGACAATATTGCAGAAGGCCTAATTCAGATAAGTGTGGATCATGTCCAGAAGTGGATAGCTTGAAGGATAGATTTGTTGGGAACGGGGCCCCTTTGCTGCATTCAAGTTCTACGGCGGATATCTTCCAAATAACCGTACAATTTCAAAAAAAAGAAAAAAAGGACGGTTGCATGTTGGTTTAATTAAATCTCGGTCCAAACAAAGAAAAGTGTGGCATGTGATCAGCTATTTCAAATACTTTGCTACTAGCGACTACTCTTTTGGCTCCAAAGTCTGGTATTCCTTTCAAATTTTATCACTTAATATGTAGAAAAGAGTCGCAAGGAAAGAAGAAACAGGTTGTGGTTTTCTGACAAGAATCTAGTTCTATAAAGTTGAACTCTTAGCATATCTTTGATGATGCCTAACATGGAAAGCGATAAACGAAGTGAGTAACAAGGGTGCAAGAACAAACTCTTTGCATCACGCATAGTTAGCCATATATGCACCAACATGTTAGCCATGTAAAATGCAAAGGCTCCACACAAGAGAAGGAGACAAGATAACCTGTGCAAATCGATGTAATGGAGGCTGATAATGAACTATGACACAATTTTATGTCATGATTTCGTGATAAATTGTCTTTTTTATGAACCTTGCTTTTTTTTTTGTGTTGAATGGTTCACGACATGTGGCCTGAAAATTCTTCTGATCTAGGAAGGATTTGGCTCTAACGAATCCCAGCTAAAAGAAAAAGACTTGTTAAAGGTAAGTCTAAAAAACCTGGTCATCATATAGACGAATGTAGAATTAGAAAAGTTAAGCTTTGAAAAGAATTAATAATGAAGTAAACGATGATGATCCTACATCTAGTAATAAAGAAGTTGAAAACTCAAACATTTAAGTGATTGTGAAGAAGACTTTGTGTTTCCTTCAGCTACCATCGAAGACTTAACTTCTCAAAAGTCTAACTCTACTGTTTTGTTGTTTGATAGAGGTGCTTCTGAACACATCACTCCATATCCTATATTGTTTTCAAGCATCTTATCCCTCAAACCAAATCTTTTGATTTGCATTGTGTCATGTCCTCTTATAATCTCATAGTACGAGATCTTGTCCAGCTATTTCTTGTACCTAGTTCATCTCTCAAGGGAGTTCTTGTAATTCAAATATCTTGCTTCATACCTACGATCCCGGATTGTCGGATCTCTTGTATCTTGTATAGTCTAGTTATTCATACCATCAGTCCCGATTTGTGGGATTTCTTGTAATAGTTCTATATTCTTATATTATTTCCCTTGCATGGTGATCTTGTAATAAGAACTTAGAAGCATATTTCCGAAATCTTATTCAAGTCTAGTCAAAGGGCACAATCTTAGTGCTTCCCTGACATCTCTTCTCTATTCTATTGTCATTCATCTACCATCCTAACCAATATCTCACTTGAAAAGAGACAATTCTACTTAAGCCATCTACATTAATGGTGTGATATGGCCTTCATCTAGCATGTAAGCTGGGATTTTGACCAAGGGGTAATGCAGGATTTTCTTCTCCTCATAATGGGGGCTTTACAAATGTGCAATACAACATACAATTGTGAGGGGTAGACATTGATCATACACTTAACACTTTTTTTTCTTACTTTCATTTTTTTGCTCTGTTATGAATCTCTAGAGATTGGACCTTAATATTATCATCATCTGTATTTGATGAGGTGAAATTGTATTACTTATTCATTCAAGGGTATTATTTTTGGCAACGACTTGCCCAAATGGGCCTTTTTGATCTTGACAATCATGCAATTGGTCTTTTGATGTTTGTGGGGCAAATATTGATCAGTGGAGCTCCTGGTCTACAGTTGAGAACTTTTTAAGCTTTCATTTGTGAATTTTGTACATATACAGTCATACAATCTCACAGAATCAATTTCATGCTTTTTGTGTGGACGCTTTAAAGAAACCGTATGAAACCAATGTCATTGGATCTTATGGAGTGGCTTGTGGATTTGGTGATTCATTCCTAATGCTTTGATTGCGTGAATGTTCTTGAATCTGTGTGATCATCGAAGACAAGATGAGATTGTCCCATTGCATATTCGCACATATGTCAACAGTTTGTCTCCTTAGTTTATCACATCTGACCTATGTGTGCTTCTGAATATAAATATTATTTTCCGTACTCGAATCACTAACATTTCTGAGTAGACAATATGCACACACACATGAGCACTGCGGTGATGCAGCAAACTATGTCCCTTTGGAAGATACCTGCTAGAATCATCAATAGCTCCATGAATGTTGCAGAGATATTGTGGCTTGGCTCAAAGTTGCAGATTTGTGCATTTATGTTTGAGATTTTACTTGATTGATTCTTTCCTGACCACCTTTTCTTTTGTATGGTTTTAACTTGTTCATAACTATTTCTATGGTATCTATCAGGAAATTGGAACTATTTTTATTTTCCAAATGCTTGGAGGCCACACAAATATGATAGTTAATATGGATGCATTTTCTTATGAAAGACTTTGTGCAGGACACACCAGTTTTCAAAACCATATGCTCAGTTATAACCTTGACATTGCTAATCTAAGTAGTTTTCTCAGTGATAGTGTCTTATTCTTGTTTGTTCTGTGTACTGCAGAAGCGACACGGCAAAAATCATTTTAGTAAAGGAGCTTCTGGAAGAAGTTGCCAATAGTGTAATGAGTAGAATCCACGATGTGCACAAAAATCTGCAATTCTGGAGAGCTCGGGCTGAGGTGTATATTGCTATCGTATTTTTTTACTCGTACTATGTTTCTTATGGGCTTTTTCTGATTTGATTTGTACAAATTGACAGGGGACCCATTCACAGAAAGTAAAATTCATAGTTTTGGAAAGGGGACCAGTGGCTTTTGTTCATGGGATCAGTAAGTTGGTGAAAGATTGTATCTATGAATACTCACCAACACAGGGATTAGCAGCTCTTGCAGCTTCTGAAATTTCAGAGCGTACAATTCTGCTGCATGCTCTTGAATGTCGCCTTGCCTTGCTTCTTGGGGAGGTTTGAACTTTGCACTTTCACCCAATGCTTGTGACAAGTCAGTTCACAATGTTCTTGGGGAGTGTTGTTTAATGCTTTGTTGGAGGTGGGGTGGGCCACAGTAACAATATTAATCACAGGTTTACAGGATCTTCCAACACATGAACCTTAGCATACACACCTTAATACTCAAAAAGAGATGAGTGAGAGATAGAGAGTGAGATAAGTTTTTCCAAATGTAACGGTAAGCAAATAGCCTAACTACACTATCTTATATATGAATGTCAAATTACAATGTGTGTAGTTGATGCAAAATCTGAATCTAGGCAGAAATTGCGAACTAGATACAAGAATTTGTGTGTAAAGTGCAACAGTTTAGAACTGTTTTACAGCAAACCCTAATTCTGAACTCCGGATTTCAGAAATCCTAAATCTAAAACTAGCGAACTAGCAAGTGAGAAACAGAAATAGACTTGCTACTCACAGTAATCAGCAAGATGCTGATGGTTGGCTGCCAGAATCTCCTCCAAAGCTGCACCAAAAGTTAGATAACAACTCCTCCAGAAGTTAGTCACCTTTAGGACTGATTGATCCTTGAGATTCAACCTCGAGTGATGCCATAAGTGACCCCTAAGGCTTCTTTATTTAGGCCTCAAAGCTGAACCACGAAATTAACTACAAAAAGCTGAAAAAGCACTTCAAAAAGCATTCGATAAAACAAAAAAACGAACTTGCGTTTTAGGAATTAAAAATTGCTTTTTGTGCACAGAACTGCAAGGATTTCCATATTTAACCATCAGTTAGTTATGGGAGTTAGCTTTCCTTGATGTAGAGACTGAGAGGCACATAACTAGGTAAAAAACCATTTTATGACAGAAATTAGGGTTAGGGTTGTCTCCTGATATGGACTTTCATGACTGAATGTTATATATCAAATGGAAGCTCTTTTCAAGCTCTATCTGATAGCTAATAAAAAAATTTGACCTTTTGTACCCAAAAATTGGCTGTCCCCTCAAAAATAGGGTTGCTGGAAATTAGGGTTTTGGACTATTCGGACATTGTTTTCAACATGCTTGCAATTGTTCATTAAGGGCTGGAAATGGTTCAGGATTAAAGCTACCATTTGAAGCAAAGCATCAAGAACTAGAAGAAGACATTTCTCTATTTAATAACTCCTAAAAGTCGGGAATTCTAATAAGTAGCAAGTTTAATATCTTATATTCCATGGTTTTTGGTGTGTTTAGGGATTGTTAAGAAGGCACAAGAATAATTCTAGGTATTGGAGTTAGTGGTATTTTCTCATGCTTATTGGAAAAAACAAAGACTTCAGAGAAAAAAAGAACACAAGGGTTGTTAAGTGTAGCCATCTACAAATAATGAAGTGCATCTCACGGACCACTAAGAATTATTAACTCAAAGCTAATCATGTGTGAGGAATAATTTTTCAACCTCTTTCATGCCAAAGAACATGCTTCCAAAGAGAAAGTATTGGTATTAGAGTTCAAATCAGAAAGGCAATGAAAAATCACGATACTTTTCTTTCTCAAAAGATGTTGAAACCTCAATCACGATAATCCAGCGGGCGTGGTTTAGCGGATGTGCGTTGTACTCCTAGGCAGATGGCCAGGGTTCAAGTCCCGCCCGGGGCTGGATGCCTCATAGTTCCCCAAGATGGGTGCCTCTACCTTACGAGGTCGGGTCTGTGTGTCTTTCCAAATTCATTGTACTCTCTCTCTCTCTCTCAAAAAAAAAAGGGAAGGGTGGCATTTCGATTTATGATCTTCTATTCAGTAATGACTTTCTAAATAGGGAAACTAGCAGTTGGGCCACATTAATTGATTGCATGCATGCAAATTTTGTGTGAAACAAAAAAAAGAACAACTAGAAGATTTTATTGATAATATGTGGCAGAAAGAATAAAGAGAGCTCATATACGACTCCTAGGAGGAGGGAGATACCTTTTTATTGATATAATAATTTTCTTCTTATATTGACGTGTTTGGAGGAGACATCAACCAATAATTGTATTTGAAAATAATTGTATTTTATAGGCATTGAAGGGAGGCTAATGGTTGTTTAGAATGCGTCATGATGACATCATTGATGATACAGTCGACATCATTGATGATACATTCATGATGACATCATTGATGATACAAGCAACGACATAGCATATATTGTAGAAGCTTCCGCGGTGACGTACAGATTCACATGGATCCAAGGTCCTCCAAGTGAGTGTGTGTTCACATGGTAGACAAGACCTCATACAAGGTAAGGTGCATCATTATACAAGCTAAGATCAAGCAAGGACATCTGATGAAGCAAGGCATCTAGTGTCTATTGTATTGTTCTGATTGTCCACAAAAACACCTCCCTCAAGTGACAAGTTTTATGAGGAGTGGTCCTCTTCTTGTGGTTTGGGCTTCATTGAATTCTTATGAAATTCAGAAATCTTAAGATTTACTCTCTGAAAATTTTCTGCAAGTTGTAGGTACGATCATTGATGTGATATTCTTTTTGATGAACAAGATATCCAAAACTTCCCCAAGAGATTCTTGAATCTAGGACATGCTCAACTTTGGATTCTTCATTATCTTTCTTCTTGATAGGTGGTTCAGGATTGGATCTCTCCCTGCTCTATGGTGAAGTGAGATGTACTCTCTGAAAATTTTCTGCAAGTTGTAGGTACGATCATTGATTTGATATTCTTTTTGATGAACAAGATATCCAAAACTTCCCCAAGAGATTCTTGAATCTAGGACATGCTCAACTTTGGATTCTTCATTATCTTTCTTCTTGATAGGTGGTTCAGGATTGGATCTCTCCCTGCTCTATGGTGAAGTAAGATATGGTTTCAATATGGATACATGGACATTTGACAATGTTGGAGTTAGACGGTTGCAGAAGCACGCGAACAGCACAAGGAAGAAGAAGAAGCTTGGAGCACGAACACACAATACTGAATGTATTACTAGAGAATGTACAAAGATAAGTAGCCTATTAGGGCAATAGGCATATATACAAGCCGGGGGGAAAAAACCTCCTAAAGAGGGAAAAAAGTGCCCCGGCAGTCCTAGTGTGTTCACACACATCACTACCTAAATATATCAACAAATCCCCCCCTGGGAGTGATGCGGTGAACAAGGAGCTGGCACTCATGTATAAGGAAGTGCCAAGCTATGTGGAAATCACTCCACAAAAGGAAGTAAGCCCAAAGCTTTGCGGAAAGCTTCAAACTTCTCCCTAGGCAGAGCCTTCGTGAAAAGGTCTGCAATGTTCTCTTGCGTGGGCACATATGCCAAGCTGATCTCCCTAGCAAAGAACCTCTCCCTGACATAGTGATAATGCACCTCAATGTGCTTAGTGCGAGCATGGAACACAGGGTTCCTCGCAACTGCCAATGCGCTCTGACTGTCAGTGAAGATGGTGGTGCCAGAAGACTGGCCAACACCCAAATCAGCCATAAGGCGTCCGAGCCACACACACTCAACAGTCATTGTGAAAGCTTCCAATACTCAGCCTCACAACTGGAAGTGGCCACAGTAGGCTGCGTCTTGCTCAACCAAGATATACATGAGCTACCAAGCATGAAGCAAAAACCACTGGTGGACACACGAGTGTCATAGCAACCAGCCCAATTTGAGTCAGAAAAAACATGCAAATCTGGCGGTAGTGATCCCCCCTTGGGATAAAACAACCCAAGTAGCCGAGTACCACTCAAGTAGCGAAAGATGCGCTTAACCGCCTTCCAATGCGTGACTCCTGGGCAATGCATAAACTTGCTCATATGTGAGACAACAAACTGAATATCTGGCCGAGTAATGCATAAGTAAATCAAGCATCCAACAGCCTGCTGATAGAGAACAACATTAAATGCATCTCTAGCATCATGAAGACAAGCGTAAACCTATCTCCATAGGAGTCGCAATAGGCTTAAAGTCTTCAAGGCCAAAACATTGCAATAACGTGTCAATATATTTCGTTTGACACAAAGCCATTCCACCATCAACTTACATAAACTGAATGCCCAAATAGTGATGCAAATGCCCCAAATCAGACATCTCAAATGAGGCATGCAAATCAGCCTTGAAATCAGCAATATGCTTCTCAATAGGGCCAGTGAGCAGCATGTCATCAACATAGACAACAATGATCAGAAGCACGATTGCATGGCAGCCATCCAATTTTCTGAATTCTGTGCTTCATCAAAAGAAACAGGCTCATTCTCATCACAGAGACTAGACGCAGCCATAGCATAGCAATCTGATGCAAAGGAGGCACTATGAGAGCCTGAACGAGTACGATATGACAAAGGTGCGTCTAATTTGCTGTCACGCAAAGTCTGCACCAGCCATTTTGGCATAGTTTTTGCCTGCTCAATATCAACTCTCTCATGAACAAGTGCATCATGTAAATCTGCATCAGAAATAGAATGATCTACATCATCATATGAAACCTGCAAAGGCTGAGAAGTTGCCTCATTAGGACTAGCACTAGACTGTCCACCTGTAAAAAGAGGCATCAACGTATCATACATGTCTTTGGAGCTAACAGATGTCTCCTTAGTACATGAAAGCAATGGTTGAATAGCATCTTCCACAAAGACAACATCACAAACCAGAATGCGTTTAGTCTGTGGATGATACAGACGATAGCCTTTACTTTCAGAACTGTACACAACAAAAATACATTTTACTTCCTTATCATTCAATTTTTTGCGATGTTGTTCAGGCACTAATGCATATGCCAAACAACCAAAAACACGCAGATTAGCAACAGATGGCTTGCGGTCATGCCAAGCCTCATATGGAGTGATAGACTGCAGCGCTTTAGTGGGACACCTGTTCAGTACATATGCTACACACATGACAGCCTCAAGCCAGAAACTATGTGGTAAAGCCTGACTCTTGACCATGCACCTCGCCATCTCCATGAGTGACCAGTTTTTTCGTTCAGCAACTCCATTCTGTTGAGGTGTATACGGCACTGTACATTGGTGTTTTATCTCACGTTCAACCAAAAATGCATTAAAATCAGAAGACATATATTCCCCCCCTCGATCAGAACGGAGGGTGCCCATTTTACATGCTGACAGATTTTCAGCCAAAACCAAAAACTGTTTAAAGCACATGAACACTTCGGACTTTGCTTTGAGTGGATATACCCATGCATGCCTGGAAAAATCATCAATGAAAGTCACGAAGTAAAGGTAATTCCTAAAAGAGGGTGTCTGCATAGGACCACAGACATCACTATGTACAAGCTGCAATTACTGCGTAGCCCGAACTGAACCATCTTTTGGAAAGGAGGAACGCTGCATTTTGCCCAAAATACAGCCTTCACATACATGTTTTCCAGGTGTCTCAAGCTTGGGCAAAGAAGACACCATATCAGATTTCTGCAGGCGTAGCAAACTAGCAAAATTCAGATGACCAAAGCATGCATGCCAAAGCTTTGCATCTGACATAGCCTGAGAATCATGAACTGCACATACTGAATCATTCACAGATCTTTCATAGTCTATGAGCTTATACAGCCCACGACATAAAATGCCAGAAGCAATAATCACATCGCCATTTGATAGATCATGAACTGTACACCTATCATCAACGAATTTCACAACCAAGCCAATCTTGGCTAATGCAGAAACTGATAACAGATTCTTCTTGATCCTTGACACAAATAAAGCAAAGCATCTGACAAGGTGAAAGAACTACCATCAGCAGTAGTCAGAATGATCTTACCAACTCCCATAACAGGATAAGAGGAGTTGTTGGCGCATGTGACAGTATTCCCTGTGTGGGAAGGCTCGAGTGAAGAGAAGAAATTGCGCTGCGAGGTAATATGTTTGGTCGCCCCACTGTCAAAGTACCAAACATCTGAGTCCACTGCAGATATGCACTGCTCATGAGAAGATGGGTCAAAACTGCAAACAGTAGTAAACGCCCATTCTTCTTCCTGCACAAGATTAGCAGACTCTGTTTTTGGTGTAGAGGCTTCTGCAACAACCATTCCAGCCTCCTTTTTCTTTGCCTCTTTTGCAGCCAGTTTTGGACAGTTCTTTATGATATGATCATTCCCTTTACAGTACTTGCAAAACAATTTCTGCTCTTCTGATTTCTTCTCATCTTTATCCTGGTTCTTCGAATGTGCAGCATTTGCAGATTTCTGCTTACTGGTGGAAGAGCTCCATTTTCCTTTGCCCTTCTGACTAGCCAGGAAAGCTTGAAAGCTTGATCTGCAACACGCATAATGGACCTGTTCTGGCTGGACTGATCTTCTTGCAACAGAACAGAGACTGACTCCTCCGATGATAAGGCATTCGGATTGCCTTTCATCATCAACCGAAGAGTAGAAGCAAAACTCTGATATGAATCAGGAAGACCATTCAGAACGGTCTGCACAAGTGAGCTATCTGGTATAACCTCATTAGCAGAAATCAACTGTTCCTTCAAATCTTTGATCTTCGTTAGGAAACTGTCCATAGAATCACCTTCATTCATGTGCTCACTCTCCAACTGTTTCGGAGGTAAGCAACACGAGCCTCATTCCTAGCTCCTAAGCATCCTTAGCTGTTCTGCAAGAGCGAATATGAGGAATAATGGCACGTTTGACAGACAAAGCTATCAATGCATGTGCCTGGGCATCTCTGCCATCCCAACGAATTTGCTCTGCAGTAGGTGCAACAGAAACAACAACACGAACAAGAATCTGTGGAATATCATCTTTGACACCATCTTCATCAGCTCCAACACCTGTATTTGCAGTACCTGTCGTTATAGGTGTAACAGGACGTCTTTCAACACCCTGCACAATGTTCCACAATCCTTTTGAAACCAAAACATGTCTCATCATATAAGCCCATAATGGGTAGTTGGTACCATCCAACTTATCCTCATCAGCCAACATACGAAATACATCACTGCTTTCAGCCATGGCCGGTGACTAAAATACCTTGATGCAGAAAATTGACTGCATCTCAAAAAGTTGAACAGAACTTCCCATACGAGTTCTGCTAGACCTGTAGTAGACTTCGAGACGCTTAAACTGGCGAACAGAAACTGGTATATACCTTTGGCACAAAAAGACGAAATAGCTTGCACAAGCGCTGCGATAGTGCGTTCGGAGGCCGAAATGAGCTCAGATCGCGATTTCGGCACAACAATGCGAAGCTGTTTTGATCTCGGAAACACGCTGAGTATGCTCACCAAAATTCGTGCGATTCTGAGACTGCAAACGGAGGAGTGTCGACGGCGCCCTAGATGAAGCGACGACTTGCTCTGATACCAATTGTTGGAGTTAGACGTCTGCAGAAGCACGCGAACAGCACAAGGAAGGAGAAGAAGCTTGGAGCACAAACACACAATACTGAATGTATTACTAGAGAATGTACAAAGATAAGTAGCCCATTAGGGGCATATATACAAGCCGGGGGAAAAAAGCCTCCTAAAGAGGGAAAAAAGTGCCCCGGCAGTCCTAGTGTGCTCACACACATCACTACCTAAATATATCAACAGACAATAAGCTATGGCAACTGTGGAGAGCACATATTCTGTGGTTTATCTGGCTCAACAGGAATCAAATGGTGTTCCAGAGTGGTAAAAGAGACTTTATGTACTCATTTAAGGTTGGTCTTATTAGCATTGGAGAAAAGAGTATCAAGGCTATCAATGATGATCTGTCGGAAGACTCACTTTGCCAACATTCTCAAAACTTTTCCCCCTAACCAGTGGAGAGGAAAATGTCATCCTTGTACTGTGCTGACATAGATTTGAAATGTTGTTCTCTATCAGTTAGCTCATGTGTTGTTGTGGTTGTCCTCTTCCCATGGCTGGCATAGATTTTCCTGAGCTGGTTACGTATTTTGATGCTTTATTGTTGTATTGTCTTTTGCCCGTGTCCAGCATTGATATCTCAGAGTTGGTGATGTATTTTGATGCTTCATTGTTGTATCCGGGACTCTTGTCCTTGTATAGGTTGTAACTCCTCTTTTTTATATTAAGCGTCTTTTTTGTTGTCTCAAAAAGAAAAAAACATGGGAAACTAAGTGGATTCTTGTGGTGCTAGGTAAGTCAAGAATAATATCATACTTGTTTGACCTTGATAGATTTGTGATAAAATCCATGGACAAGGAGGATCGTGATCACATAGGAATAGGTAAAGGTTGCAAGAGGCCATGAGACTTGTGTTGAGGTATCTTAGATTTGTTGCAAATATCACAACTTCTAATATATTCTTCTAATATATTCTTTGCCTTCTGTCTGTATTTGGGCCCACCAAAAATTGCTTGATATGAGCTCTATTATCTTGCTCACTTCAAAACGACCTGTTACAAGGTTGTCATGTCGCTATTGAAGCACTTCGGTTTTGTGTTTTTTTGGAAGAATAAAAATCGATTGATATGAGCTCTATTGTCTTGTTCACTCCAATTGTTGCAAGGTTGTCATGTCATTATCAGAGCACTTGGGTTCTGTGTTTTTTTGGAAGAATATACAATAAATTTGGGTAGTGAAGAAGCCATTATTTTCTTGGTATTCATTAACTTCATGAATTTTCCCTTCATGAATCTTTTGTTTGACATTACATGATAACTCTTCTTGTGGTAGACCGTAGAGACTCATTGGTCAGTTGGATTAGGGCTGAATCTTCTTGATAGTTTGAGGAGATACCTTCACAATGCTCATTGGATATGTTTTGGCCTGAGTAGTAGTCTTTTTTGTTGAACAAAAGCTTCTTTCCCTTTCTTTTGTACAAGGTAAGAGCTTCTTGATAAGGTACCTGATTGACATTGAAGGAATCGTGGAAGTTAAGTGATGAGAGGGTTGAGCTTGGATAAGAAGCTACTCCATGGAGATTGTCTTGAGTTAGGGATGCAAGTGTTCAGAAAATGTTTTAGATTTTTGTGATCTCCGTAAATAATAAATAACTTATGGTCTTCGCCCTCTAGATGATTATGCCAAGCATGTGCAAGATAGCAAGTTCTTTTCCATGGGTTTCATAGTTTATCTTTGGAGGGGAGAATTTCTTTGAATGGAATGCAAATAAACTTTAGCTTCTCCATCTTCTTCAAATTTTTGCATAGGTTTCTCTCTCTACTTTCTCTCTCCTCACCCAATAGCTCATTCCCTTGGTGTCTAGTGCAACCAAGCACATCTTTGCGTAGTTCTCTCCCTCTTTTCTCTCCCTCTTGTTTCAATCCGAATTTGAGACTTAAGCTACTTCTTCATGATAGAAGTGTTGCATTTGAAGGGCTCTTTCAGTCCACTGTAAATTTAAAGAGAAATTTGAGCTTTTTGGGGAGTTGCATTGCCGAAAACCTCTTCTATCGTGCTCTTTTTAGTTTCCACATGTCATTTCCAAGACCCTTGATATTATTTAGAGCTTCTTTATTGTAGAGATTTGCTCTCATTTCAATTGGGTTCTAGGCATTAAGTTTGTTGAAAAGCACATTTCTTGGAATTTCAATTACAACGGGGGTGAAAATAGCTTCTATTCGCATTATACTTGAGACATATATGCTTCCTTTGATAAAACACCAAGAAATTGTTGTGTTTTTTGACGCAAATTAATTTTTGGTGTTTTTTGAGAAAAAAATTAGGATTTAATATCTCCTGAATATTTGAGTTATTTTTGCTAGAATCTACATACAAGGCATTTTAAGTCATTGCATAACCATTTGTGGAGGAAAATTTGGATTTTGGCACTGATTTGTTTTAAATTTCAGAAATGATTAATTTATTAAATAAATAAATAAATCCTCATTTCTTTATCCGACATCCTCATAGTGCAAGGATAGCTTTCTCTTCCTTAGACATGATAAATGTCTTTGGGATTAATGAGGATTGAGGGTACAGGCTTCGATTTGTGGAAGTAGCGTATGCATGACATTCTTTTTCTCAATGATTGTAAAGTTATCTTTGTGTAGGTAAAATCATAGAGAATGGCATATGATGCATGGACCCCTTAGAATAAGAAATTCATTATATACATTAAAATGGTTATTGCTAATGAGATCCTTATGGATATAAAGGATTGACCATCGCTTATGAGGTATGGGAGAAGCTCAAGGCCACGTGTGAGAACACCACATCTTTAAATTAGGTGTATTTGATGAGGAAACTTATTAACATGCAGGTAGATGAGCCAAAAATTGCAAGAAATCACTTATCATCATTCACATGTACTCTCTCCCAACTACAAGATTCATGACTACTAGAGCTCTTGAAGACAAAGTGAAAGCTATTTTCTTGCTTATGAAATTGCCTGACTCTTGGAAAGCATTAGTTGTTTCACTTTTTATCGGTCTAAACTACAATTCCTTTACTCAGATGGATTACACACTTTTCTCTCTCCTTATGCTACTAGGGTACCATCTAGCTAGCACCAACTAGTAGGGACTTCCTCGAGCAAGGCAAGAGTACAAGGTTGGAGTCTCTCTGAGCTAAGTATGCCTGTCTCACAATATTTGCTATGTCTCCTATGCCTATCTTTGTAAATTCACCTCTATATATGCTTCCTTGGAACTGTGAAGAACCCCCTTTTTATAGAGAATAGGAGGTAAGAGGTTACAAGAGTTTGTTATGAGATTAATAGGGGAGTTAAGGCCACATTTGGCTTTGCTTGGGCAGTTACATTTGTCAAGGTACCAGGTACTAGAATTTGTTAAGTAGTAATGCTGGCCTTACTTGCATTGAGCCACCCCATGAGAGTCTGTAAGCCTGTTGTCTTGTCAAAGCCTGCAAGCCACCTTGGTGCCTAGGGAGGTTGGCGCTCAAGGAGATTGGGAGTCTTGGTGTCCAAGGAGATTGGGAGTCTTGGTGCCCAAGGAAGTTGGACGAGTCGTGGCCCCCAAGGAAGTTGGGCGAGTCTTTGTAGTATGCCTCATGTCCTTCCAATGGTATCATATGTTCTGGTCCTTAGCGTAGTCCAAAAATGTTTTACTCTACAGGTTGCCTGTCACTCCTATCTTTCCATTTCGGAGAGAGAGATATTTACATACGATAACTAAACAAGTTTACAACGAGTCACTGCAAATATATACAATGGAAATATGGTGTTGAAATGATGAAATGTTTGCAAAATGGGATACATCGATCAACTAAAGCATTGTGCTAAATAAAATGAATCTAAAACACTATGAGGAAGTAAACATCTTCAGTACTTTGCTGGAGCTTGGTTCCTTTCTTGGTCTCTGATGGATCTCGTTCTCTTTCACTAAATCGTGGAAAATAAGGAACCGGAATAGATCAAACCATGATTTATAAGCATCTCTTTGACGCCGTAGGAAGCATGATGCTTTGCTCGATTTTTTGAGGATCTCTGAGACATATGTGATGTGGGCTGAGGGTAGGTAACATAGTTTGGTCTAGGAGAGGACTCCTTTGCAGGGCAAGGAGATGTAACTCGAGGTTGGGTTTTTTGCGATCCTGAGGGAACTAGGAAGATAGGCAGGAATGAGGTTTTCAATGCTTCATGTACCTTTTTAGAGATGGAAGCATATCCTTGGTGTTCTTTTGGAACATGGGTCTTGGTTCGTTTCCTTGAGTATCCCGATCTTGTAAGATCATCGGGAGTATCCTTCTGCACGTGGGTCTTGGTTCTTTTCCTCGAGTATCTTGGTCATGTAGGAGAAACAAGTGGAGGAGGTGTAGGAGCCTTGCATAAGTGTAGATGATGAATCCACATCATCGTATGTGCTCCAACTACTTGAAATGTAAGCGCATTTTTGTCCTTTTGCTATCCATACCTTTTCTCTCTCTTTGCGAGAGACTATTGGAGAATCCTATGATAAGGAAATTAATCTTCAAAGACAAAATAGTAAGGCAAATCGAGGTTAGCTTGAACAAGGTGAACTGCTGCAACAACACTAGATCAGTATCTTCATTTGTAAATAAATCAGCACATTCAGGTAAAGTCTCTTTTGTCGATTGCTCGGAGTAGATGCCCACCTTCATAAAGTCCACAATCCTGACGGTTCTTGTTAGAGATTCTAGAAGTCCTTGTGTGTTTTTTCCATTTGGTAGTAATGGAAAGCTCTTAAATAATGTAAGCAACTCTGCACCTACCTCCTATGAATTTTCAATTACTCAAAGGGGGCATAGTTTCTTTGGTAAGTTTTGCAATCCCCATGTTTGCAAGTTTTGAAGAAGAGAAAGCATCATTAAGGTTACTTGAAATCCCCGAATCAATCTTGAGGGAGATTTTGCGTGGTATGTTGATGATTATTAGATTGCTTCTTCTTCTTTGGGGAGATCTCTTTTGGAGAGACTCTATTCACATCTAGCTCCACTTTTAGTGACTGATTCTGAATCACTTTCTTGTGAAGCTTCGCAGAGAGAGTCACTAGAGTCTCCACTCTATGAACTCTCGTGGTTTGCATTTGAGTCTTCCTCTTGATTGACTTCTTCTTCTTGGCTTGATGTTAGATGAACCACATGATGTTAGATGAACCACATGATCTCCATGCCTATGCACTTCCTGTATCTCCACATGTATGTATGTATACGTACGTACGTACGTACGTATGTACGTATGTATGTATGTATGTATGTATGTATGTATATATGTATGTAAAATCATAAATTTCTCTCTAGAGGGATAAAATTCTTGAATTTTATTTTGGGCTTGAATGAACTAAACGAATTAAACGATTAATTTTAATCCTCACGAATTAATTCTCTCGTTCGTACTATATCAATGTTATTGTTCAGAGGATTTAAATGAAGCATGAGTATGTGACTGTTTGTATAATCATTCGGTGCACATGGTTTATATGCAAAAATCGATTTGAGAGGGAGATTGTATTAGAAATTCATGAAGGGAAGAAAAGGCTAAATATCAAGTTCATGGTCTTCATGCATAAGTGCTATGAAATTCATTAGAAGTATTTCAAGTATTGAAAGGTCAATGCAATAAGTCGATAGATTTAGGCTTCACATATTCCAGGGTATATGATCGCAAACATTTGTCTCTAAGGAAAACCGGAGAAAACTCAAGATCTATGCCCCCTTGACAATATTGGAGTGCACTCTTTATTCTTTCTTTGCCAACCATAGCTGTTCATATCAAGATGAATCGGTTCACAAGACGTCAAAAGTGAAGACCTCTTGAGATCTATGGTAATGGCATGCACTTATCGGAGTCTCATTACTTTATAATTCTTTACCACACTACCTATTTTCTTCATGATAGGATAAGTAAAGTTTTTATGATTGAGTCATTGAAACTGCTTGTCATATATAAGTGAAAGCTGATTGTCTTTTAAGTTAAGCTACCTCGGATAAATGACTTTTGTTGAGGAAAACTTGGATTTTTTTTGAGTGTTACCTCTAAAACAGCGGATGATTGTTTTGCTACCTCTAAATTGTGTCTATCCCCTTCTTCCCTTGACTTCACATAACTGGTCATGCGCTCATGAGATGTCATGACATCCATTTTTGCACTCTCCTTGCCGAACTCCATGCAACAATGTATATGTATGTATGTACACACGCACGCATGCACGCACGCGCACACACACACACACACACACACACACACATATTTTTTTTCTTTACTCTAGTTGTGGAAGGCTTCACCATGGCTAAGTTTTCTCATCATTTTTGAAAGTGATGGATTCTAAGCTCGTTGGCATCGTTAGAAGGCAGCATTTAAAAAGTCCATGTATTAGAGCCTACACCTACTCTAGGGCATTATGACATGAGTCATGGTGCCTTGTCCAAGTTATGCATGAGAAAGTTTGAAATATGGTACTTCTTGTTTTGGATAGACATAGAAGTTGATGATGCATTTTTTCCTCTAAAGAAAAAAGAAAATGTGATTTTTTGCTTGTAACTTTGCTCTATATTATTATGTTTTGATATCTTTTGAGAATAACCTATCTTCTTTATCTTATTTAATTTTTTGATTAAAAATTATTACTCTGAATTGATTTCTAAACTTTAATTCTTGAACATTATTATTTGTTGATTATCTTTATTTTTCTTTTTATCTTATTATTATTTTGTTTTTTCACTTTTGATTCGCTTTTGTATTCACATGTTTTCTTCTTCAAGGCTTATGTTTATCTCACCCTTTTTTTAGTTTGTAAATCTGAATAGGCTTACGAAGATATACATATATTGGCACTTTATTCCACAATGCAGCATTTTAATTTTGAGGACTATAAACCCATTGCCACTTCTATTGATGGAGACAAATTTATGATTGTATCCTCATGATGCTAGAGATGCATTCGATATTTGTTCTTGGCCAACCAGTTGGTGACACTTGATTTATGTATGGATCATGTAGTCTTACATTTAATTTTCTCTTGCTGAGATGAGCAGGTTTATGCATAACCTAGTTGTCAGACATTGGCCGTGGTCAAACACATATTTCACTATTTGGATGGTATCAAGTGACTTGGAGTGTTTTATTGCACAGGGTGATCAATACTGCCAGATTTACATGCTTTTGAAAGCTGATATTGGATTGGTTGCTATGTCACTTGTGGGTTCATTAGTGCATCTTGCTTCATGCTTATTGGATATCTTAGCTGAGCAACAAGAAGCCTATTGTGACGGCTTCTAGTTGTGAGGCTGATTATAGGGAAGCTTTGAGAACTACTGTTGAGTTTGTGTTGCTCATTTGCCTTTTGGTTGATTTGGATGCTGGCAATCTTTTGCCATTGCCAGTTTTATTCACGTTCAGAACGTGTTGGCAATTGCGAGGAATCTACTGTTCCATGTGTACACAGCACGTTAAGGTGCATCATCATTGTGTTAGGGAGAGACTTGCATGCGGAGAGAGCAATTTGGTTTGTCCTTACAAAAGATAGCCTTGTGGTCCTTTTCACAATGGCTTTGCCCAGGGAGAAATTTGAAGCTTTTCAAAAAGCTTTGGGCTTAGTCCTTTTTGTGGATCATTCTTTGTCCACAGCTTGGTGCTTCCTTTTATACGAGAGCGAAATTTCTTAGGGGGTCTTATTGTTACCTATTTGTAGTGATGTGTGTGAACATACTTGGGTTTGTGGAAGCACTTTTTTCCATCTAGGAGATCTTTTCCCTTGGTTTATATGGCAATAACCATAATGGACAACTTATTGTTGTATTTTCCAAGGATAACCTGCCTTTATCAACTGCAAAAATACACAGCACTTGTAGAAATTATACAGTTTTGAGAATAAACAGTACTCTTTGAACATCATGAGCTGCATTTTCACCTTGATGAAGCTCAAAAATGTATGATACTGAAATTCTCTCAGTTTCACCCAGCAATTGTGCCCTATTTTAATACCTGTCAGTATTGAACTCTAAATTAAACTCTCTCCAGCTTCAAGTTTTAAGTCTGAAGATAATTGTGATTGAATTTTTTGAGCTTGAACTGCAATGCTAGTCTTTAATTCTTATCAATTTTCAATTCTGCATTGATTGGTAGCTAGACACTGTTGGAATGGGGGTGGGCCTTAGAAACAATAATCACAGGTTTTCAAGATCTTCCAACAAATGAACCTTAGCATACACACCTTAAGACTGAAAATTAGATGAATGAGAAGTAGAGAGAGAATACAGAACTTGTCAACCTACACTAACTGAGATTCACTGACAAATTACAAAGTGTCTGTATATGACTACAAACTGAATGTAGCTAAATGTGCTGAATGTAGATACAAAATCTGAATGTTGGCAGAATTTCGGGAACTAGATACAAGAGTTTGTTCATAAAGTGCCTAAGAGGTATGAAGAGTGTGTGTATGTGAGTTTGGAGTGAATAGACACAGTTGAGAACTGTTTGTACAGCTAACCCTAAACTGAATAACAAGAGCGATTCCTCCTTGTGTAGCAACAAAGGAAGAAGAACAAAATATTGACTTGCTACTCACAAAATTCAGCAAGAGCTGAATGGTTGGCTCCAAAATCTCCTCCAAAGCTGCACTAGAAGTTAGGGCACACTTCGTCTAGAAGTTAGTACACCTCCAAGCTAGGTGATCCTTGAGATTGATGCTCAAGAGATGCAAAGAAATGACCCCCTAAGGCCTTCTTATATAGGCCTAAGAAGCTGAGAATTTTTACGACAAGCATCTAAAAAGCCGAAAGAGCTTTCACTGACTTAAAAATTATGATAGTGCTTTGATGGTTAAAAATTTGCTTTTCATGCATAAATTAGCAACGATCTCATTTTGTAGCCATCAGTTGACTACAATAAGTTGCTTTCATGAATGTACATGACCTGAGGACTGAGAATATGTAAAAACCCTTTTTTAGCAGAAAATAGGGTTAGGGTTTTCTACCAAATCTGGACCTCTGATGACTGAATGTTATATATCAAATGAAAGCTCTCCTGAAGTACTATCTGATGGGCTTATAATAATTTTTGACCTTACGTGTCCAAAAGTTGGCGAAGTACTGAAATTTGACCAAAATTAGGGTTGTTGGAAATTAGGGTTTTATGCTAATCTGACATTGTTTCCAACAGACATGTCTTTTCTTCATCCTTCAAATTTTAAAATGCCTCATGATGTTAAAAAGAGAGCTTAAAAAATCTTGTTCTGATATTGCTAACAGAATATATTTTTGCTTATTTAAGAAAAGAACCCCTGTTTTCACACAAAAAAAACTGCACAGGAAGGTAGAGCTTGCTTTTGTGTGTACTACCTGAATAAATGATCGTTGAGATCATTTCTTCCACCACCAAAAAATCCTGAATATTCCATGCTCACAACTTGACTGAATGAAAAGTGTTGGTCTGGTTTAAAAAAAAAAAAAAAATCTTATGCGGGACGGTGAATTTACTTCTACCCAGATTTTGTTGCTCTTGCTGCAAAAGATGTTCAAGCAGTCATTTCCATGCAAATGCTAATCTCTGTAAGGCTAGGTGAGAACAGGTGAATAAGACCCTGCCAGGAAAACGTTGAGTAACTCCAAACCTGTAAATATTCTCACATTGACTGCACTTTTGTATAAAAACTCTCATGATACAAGGAAAAAGGCACGTTGCTGAGGTTGAAGTGAATGGTAGTGATGGACAATGCATAGGCAGTAGGGAATGAATCATGACAGGCAAGGAGAGTGTAAGAGAGTGACCCTGGGTAAAGCTGGGTGCAGTTGAAGGTATGGTGAAGCAGGGCAGCAATGATTTTATTTCCTCCCTACATTTATATACAAGAGCTTGCTTTTATCAGCTGAGTTTGTACTGTTTTATTATCAAGGTCAACATATTTTTACATAGGTGTTCTGTGTGCAGGTGTATAAGCAGGCTCATATATTTGGGGAAAGTATACAGAAGGGACAAGAGGATGCAACACCTGTGGTCTTATGCTCATTACACGAGGCACTTAAAAATATTCATGGACAGCATAGTTTGAATGAGGTAGACCAGGTAGTAAAGTTTTGGGCTTCTTATGAGCTGTTCATAGTGGAATCATGAATGATGTCTGAGATTGTCATAGAAGAAGCTTCTTTTGGAACCTAATAGATTTTGTTCTTGACATACATTGTCTGAGGATGGAAATTTCAGATACCCTGATTTATTAACGATGATTGTCATGAATTGGCTTAATATTTAAAAGTAAGGAAAAAATGCAAATTTTATTGGCTTATGTTTGCAACAGGGTATGCAAAATGACAAGGGGAAAAAGGAAGAATCACAAATGATGCTAGAGATGATGTGGTCTTTTGATGATATACCTGAAGAGCTTTTGAGTAAAGTAGAATGGACAGATGCAGAATGTGTTTCTTGTTCAGATATAATTCGAAGGAACATGAATCAACTAGATGATTGCCTAGATAAACTGGTGAGAAAACATCTAAACTCGATCACTCACTTTTTACTCATGTTGTACTTGACATTTGATTGCTCAAGGTAAGTTGCAGCCCTGCTCAAACTGTGACTTTGAGAAACATTTGCAATCAGTTTGGGTACTGAGGAAACAGAAGTATCAAACATTCATGAAATGTTGGTCTGCGTTGTTTCAACCTACAACTGACCTTGGTAAGCTTGTACTCTTGTCAGGTACAAAGTTACAGAAGACCTAGGAGAGCAACACGTTATTGGATAAGGTATACAGGGAGTGCAGTTGGACTTGCTTTGGTTTCTGGTTGGCTTATTCAACATAGCCCATTGATGGGTAGTCGGGACATTGAGATTTGGCTAAAACAAGGAGGAGAAGCTATTGTAGCTTTCACAAAGGAGCATGTTGAAGAACCAGTATAATCAAGCACTTCTTATTTTTGAAATCAAGCTTACTGCTTTGGATGCATCAGCTGACATTTCATCTTTTTCTCAAGGTCAGTTAATGTCTATAAGGGACGACCTTTTTGAGACGTTCAGGCGGCGGCATCACAGTGCAGCAGAGCTGGAAGATGTGCAGCTAACAGCTGCTTCACTTCAAAGGTCTATCTTAAACAACTATTAAAAATGAGCAAATGTTAATCCAAACGAAACGTTCATTCTAATGGCATATATCATAGGAGTGCCTTACTGATCTACAACTGCATTGCAGAATGTTGAGAGCATTTACAGAACAGCTTAAAGGAAAAGAGAAAGCTGGTAAAGCCACAGAAGAAGAAATGATGGAAGTTGTCATGAACAGGTAAAATCAGAATATCTATGCTGTAGCCAATTATGTTGTAATTTCAGGTGTTTCCGTGGAACTGAAATTGAATATATTCATACAGCGATTGTCAGATGTTAATCTCTTTTTTATATTTATTTGTTAGAGTACCGTACTTAATTCTGTTTTTATGTTTATTGATACTGCTTATAATTGATCACATTGATTTTGCAATTTTTACGATGTAGCATCTTATGTATTTTAAGTAGAATGAATATATTAATACAGCAACTTCCAGAAGTTAATGAGTACTGTACTTACTCTGTTTTCAACTTTAATTTATACTGCTTAATATTGATTACGTTGATTCTGCAATCAGTGAATGTGATTGAGTACTGAAGCCATAGCTAGAGCTTTTCTTATTTCAGGTATGAAGAAGAAATAACACATCCTTTGCAGAATCTTTTAGGTGGTGAACTTTTCCGAGCTATGCTTATTCAGGCAAGAATATTCTCTAATTTCAGACGTCTTTTTATCAAGTTTTTCACCATTGACTTTTCTGGTATTCTTTGTTCCCAGGTTCAAAAATTGAAGCTAGACATTGAAACGTGAGTGTGCGTTCCTAAAATGACAAAATCTTGTGTGCATTTAACTAACTAATTTATGGTAGTGTTTGCATATTTTAATATGAGATCACTATGTTACATGATGTCAAATTTTTCGTTGTTGAATATAATCTTAGACTTCAGGATGCTTCTAGTGGTCTATGATCTGCTTATATTTCATATAGCAGGCAAACATTTCAAACATGATCTGTGTCGTGCATTTTTAGTATCTTTTTGTTGCCGTGTCAACGTCAATGATACCTCTATGTGTGCGTTACAGTGAAGCTGCTTGAGACTAACTGCATTCATGGTTTTTCAATCACTCGCTAAGCTTAGATTGACTTCTGTGGCTGTACAGGGCTATGTTGGAATTAAACCAAATCCTTCGAGCTAATGAGATTAACTTTGCCGTACTGGCAGCACTGCCCGCTCTTTTGTTTGCAATGATTCTTGGATGGCTTCTGCGGGCATCCCTTTCAACGGTAATATATTATTTTACTAGGACATTGAGGATCAGTTAACTGTTTGAAACATGAGTACTTGAAACAGAGTAAAGGGGCTGAGGGTAGAGGAAGAGTTGCAGGATTACGTAGGCGTATGTTGCTTGCAGAAGTGGAGAGGATAATACTGGCATATCAATATTTGGAAGAGCAAGGGCAGGTGAGGCAGTGGAATGTGCATTGGAATGTTTACCAAGATATCGAATAATTTAGTTCAATATTTTTTTGATAGTCACTCATAAATTTTCTTTTTTATGTAGGAGGAAAAAATGCCGTGGCACTATGGAATGATCATTTACCTTCTCAATCAGTTTTACAAGGCAGTGGAGAGACATGCAATTGCATCTGGAGAGTGGTCAAGGTGAGCTTGATGAAACTGGCTATGCACCCCTTTTTACTTGATACTTAAACTTCTTTACGTTCAATCAATCTCAAAAATTGTTCAATAAAATTGGCTTTTGCTCATAGTTTGCGAGGTGACATCTTGGACCTGGCAAATCCCAAAGCAGGGATGATCCATAAATTGGCAATCACTGCCAGGGTTGAGAGAATCTATGAATGTATTGTCCCCCCAAGACCAAAATGACCATATTTCCTTGGGTTCTCTCTCTCTCTCTCTCTCTCTCTCTCTCTCTCTCTCTCACACACACACAACCTGAAAATAGTGTCATAGATGTATTGCGTAGGCCTGCATTCCTATCTTATTTTACATTAAGATTCCCAGCTGTAATCTCCATTTTGTCCAGATTGAGTTTCAACGTTCCCCATAATTTCAATTAAGTAGATAAATTCCCTGTTGAAATGCCAGTTTTGCACCCTATTTGTACCAAATCTTGTCTTTCATGCTGTATTATGTCGAGTCCATCATGATAATGACTAAAGTTTCGAACGATTTCAGCTCAGCATATCTCTAGCTCTATTTCTGTTTCAATTTTGCCTGAAAGCTAATTTTTTAAAATATTGAATACAAACAGACACGTGGCTAATATTCCAGAGAGCTCGTGTCAGGCTAATGAATAATAACTAGAGAAGCAGGTTGGTAAGATGAAGAATATGATCTCTATGTTTGTGTGTTGGGCTGTAGCAGCATTAATAATACACTCTTTCAGAAGCTTAATTTCAAATAGCATCTTTTTTGTGTTCAAATATCAAGGCACTTCTAGACTATTCATGTACCAAAGCATCCAAAATCAGAGTTGATCCCGAATCCACTTACACAGTCATCATGATGTTTGCACGGGCAGAATGTAATGACATATTTATTGATAATAGGCAGCCAATTAACCAAGATCAGTGAAATCTCATGCACCAGCCTTCTAATATATCCACAGTTCCAAAACGCACGTCTCATGTCCTCATGAGAATGAGCATACTTGCATCAAGGGCAAAGAAATTCAACGTGTTGTAGGTTATGTTTCTTGAGAAAGACAACACATTCTACGCAGCCCAAATCTGTCTTCAAGAGAATAGCTGTATTTCAGCCTATGTTCTTAAGAAAGAGGAGTTTCTACGCAGCCCAAAACTGTCTTCAAAAGAATAGCTCTATTATGCAACAGCATGCATCTGCTTCAACCAAACGGTCTTTGTTTCATATATCACCATATGCTGGCTTTATAAGCAGTAATATTGATGTTGTGAGGTGGGATCATCTCCAGACGCTTTGCCTCTTTATAGGATCCCAAAATAGCTCAGTGTTGACTTGCAAGTTGCCCTTATGAATACATGCCATAAGTTGACCAGACCAATTAATGACTGCTTCATCACTAGCGAGATGCCGCTCGTTGAGATATCAATCCGTACACCCTTTGACCTTCGCTTCATGATGCGGAAAAGGATGAGACCCATTCCCCTTGGCAACCCATAAAACCCCTCTTACTCATAACAGCACCCTATGGATCCCGTGGCTCGATAGAACTTAAGTAAACGTCAAGGAGCACCGGGAACATTATTGTAATTTGGCATGAATGTATACCCCTATTTCTCTTCAATACTCCAAGCCACCAGTACCATTCAGATCCTGCACTCACACAAAGGCGCATGCGATCAGAAACCTACATCACACGCTGTAATTGAGCTCTACTCAACAGATATGGGGTGCAATCAAATTCACCACCCCGCGTACATTAATTTCACTGGGAATGGTCCATTGCCTCATTGTCAGGTCTAGGAGATTCTTTCATCTAGGGAAGGGTCACCATGCATCGGTGGCTTCGCATGTAGGCCCAAGAGAGGAATCCTCATGGTGGCTTGTTGATGCGCATCCACAAGCACCTGGTAAAGGCAGGGAAACACATAGCATGCTCCCACTCGGTGCTGGGGGTGATGCTGTACGGTAGAAAGTGGAGACAAGAATAAGTGGTTTCGTCTCTTGGCATCATCGAGCTGGTATATGAACGCAAGTCTTAGAGAAGGTGAAGGTAATGCCAGTGGCAGAGGAATTTTAAGCAAGAGGGATGTTAAGCACAGAGGGAATGGATAGGGACCATAGGGTGAATCGGCAACTGTTGGCCTTGATGATGTTTGGTTCCAGGAAATATTGCAGGAGAGTGGACAAAGAGGGGAGATGCTAGGTATTAGACACCTGCTAAGATTTGGAGCACTATCCGCTTTTTTCGCATGCGGTCAGCTCCACCTGAAAACTAGCCTTCCATGGAATTGCAGTGTGTCGTGCTCTTCGCGAGAGCAAGATGGCAAGAAACCACTGCCTTCGTTGCAGTGTGTCGTGCTCTTCGCGAGAGCAAGATGGCAAGAAACCACTGCCTTCCAACGAATAATTCCTCTCTTTATACCCAGTCCCTTGAATGTCTTTCCCTGCAATTTTCTGAATTTGGGAACTCTAGTTGAAATACCTTCAATTGGAAAGAATGAGAGAGATGTATACCCCCCCCCCCCCCCCCCCCCCCCCCCCCCCCCCCCCCCCCCAAAACACCAACACCAACATTTGAGGCATCCTCAACTTTCTCAAATTCCTAGACACACATAATGAGACCTAAGGTGATCACAAGGATACATAAGACATCCAAAGAGCCATTTGCCAAGAAAGCTTTGTACATTGCTTCAAGAAATGTACAACATAGGAAAGACATTTTGGCTCAATGGGGGATAGTGACTTTGAGGAGCAAATTCTTGCCTCATCACCTTGTCCTTGAAATGGCATAGATAGAAATATAGATCCCTTTGTCCGAAGAGCTTGTTGCCCCCCCTC
>CM035409.1:117198948-117201448 GCA_020310875.1 Ceratopteris richardii
CCATAGAGGACATGCCTACACTCAGAGCCTCAGCCGACACCGCCACACCCACCTTATATGGCCGACACTTACTCCAGATGGGAGCAGCACACCGTCTCGTTATATATAATGGGATGGAGAGCTGGCCCACCTCGCGCGGTCTCACCTGCATTCCACCCACGACACCACAGGGGGGCAGTGTGGTAGACTATGTTATCGGACCTCCGGAGGTGACACATCTGATCACCTCATTCACTATCCCACCCTTACCGATTGGAGCTGATCACGCATATCTTGCCCTATCCATTCGCGGCTCACCATGCATACCCCACCCCGTCACCATACAGCCACGAGCCCGTACCACCATTCACTTTAGACATGAGCTAGCACATATCTATAGCTCCCATGTTCGAGAGCGCATCTACTCCCTTGATCCCTCTGCCTCCTTGGACACCCTCACCGCCCACTTCTCCTCGATCCTCCATACATTCGCTACTCTCAGCTTCCCATACACCACCCACAGCACTGCACATCCGTCCACCTACACCCATAGCAGATCCTTCGACTTGGCACACCTACGCCCAGAGGTTATATGACGTCCCAGGACAGCCACCATTACCGATTCCTTCCACACCGCGTCCGGTGATATCCACCCTCTTCACAGCAGGCATGGTACGACAGGCCATCCATAGGCTACAGCATGGCCGTTCTGCAGACCACACGGGGCTACAGGGAGAGCACTTTATATACGCAGCAGATGTAGTTTCCCACTTGATCGCCCATCTCTTCAACCGTGCTTTGGTTGAGGGATTACCCGACTCATGGACTATGCATACTATTACGCCTATCCATAAGTCCGGCGATATGATGGACCCAGGGAACTACAGGACTATTATGATAGGCCATATCCTGGCCAAGATCTATGGGGCAGTACTAGAGGCAGAGCTCAGTACACACACTGAGGCAGCGGGGATCAGAGCACCCGGCCAGGCAGGCTTCCGCCGCACTTTCTCCACCATCGATCACATCTTCGTGCTTCGTTGCTTGATTGAGAGCGCGAAGGCGAGGAAGCAGAGACTATACTGTTGCTTTGTGGATTTCCGCAAAGCCTTCGACATGGTCCCTCGAGAGAGACTACTACGGAGGCTCTAGGAGTTACAGCTTCCATCAGACATGCTATGGGCCATCCACGCTTTGTATGCACGAGTCACAGGCAGGGTACGCTGCCCCGGCGGTCTATCAGACAACCTTGTTAGCACCATTGGTGTGAAACAAGGTTGCCCTCTCTCACCCACTCTCTTCGGTCTCTACATTGACGAGATCACGGAGTATATACAGCGAGCAGGAGGGCGAGGAGGAGACCTCGGAGGTACGCCAGTACATATCCTATTATATGCTGATGACATTGTCCTGCTCTCAGAGTCACAGGAGGGGTTGCAGTCACATTTACAGGCACTCGATACCTTTTGCATGGAGAGAGGACTCACAGTGAACCTTGGCAAGACCAAGGTCATGATCTTCCATACCTCCAGGACAGTACGCCATCGCGCCTCTTTCACAGCAGCTGGAGGACAGATAGAGGTAGTGGACTCCTACGTCTACCTAGGTATCACCTTCTTGGGCAGCACAGGGGTATTCTCCATGGCACAGGCTGCGAGAGATAGATTGACGCGAGGTTATGCGACACTTGCAGGATTGGAGAGACGCTGCTTTCAGACACATTTTCAGGAACCCCGGACTAAGGGGTGGCTCTTTGACACTCTAGTGATACCCGCATTGATGTACGCAGCAACAATATGGGCACCAGGGATCACAGAGGCGATGTGGACGCAGATTGAGAGGCCCCAGATCACCATGATATCACGCTTGCTGCGCAGCAAGCCCTCCATTCCACATGACATTATACGAGCTGAGCTTGGCACACCACCGATGCTAGTGGAGGCGCTCTTCCAGTTGGTGACCTTTATTCTGAGAGTCAGAGAGCTCCCCACTAGCCGACTCACCAGGCTTGCATTTGAGAGCTCTAGACATTTGGCAGAGACAGGGCATGAGAGAGTATGGTATGCACAGACTTACCGATGGTTAGCAGACCATGGCATGAGCATTACGGATCTCCCCCCTTTTCAGTATGACCTCTCTTCCCCCCACATTACCCTCTCTCGTTCGGAGAGGAATAGGATCATCCGTCAGGACCTACTACAGATACACGTCAGGGAGACATGGATAGCACCACGGGGGCCTCTTCCCACAAAGAGGCAACACTACAGAGAGCA
Organism: Ceratopteris richardii; assembly: GCA_020310875.1. Taxonomy (NCBI): domain Eukaryota; kingdom Viridiplantae; phylum Streptophyta; class Polypodiopsida; order Polypodiales; family Pteridaceae; genus Ceratopteris; species Ceratopteris richardii. The sequence goes on from CM035409.1 coordinate 117,201,201, forward strand.
CTTCCTGACTGTGACAACGGATGGTTTCATTCAGAGACCACGATACATGGATACATATATGGCACCAGCTGAGAGAGTGGCCATTGGGCAGCTCAGAGTATCATCACACCAGCTCGAGATTGAGATTGGGCGAGCCACACATACCCCCAGGGATGAGCGATTATGCAGGATATGTAGAGAGGAGGTGGAGGACGAGGAGCACTACACATGTAGATGCCAGGCATATGAGGACATCAGAGACCGCTACC
>CM035409.1:117208948-117218948 GCA_020310875.1 Ceratopteris richardii
AATGGTCTCTACTTGCACATCAAGATCAGCCAAGAGCTTCTTAATCCACATAGCTTCACAAGTTGCAAAGGCTAATCCTCTATATTCAGCTTCTGTAGATGATAGTGCAACAATAGGTTGCTTCTTCAAGCTCCATGTGATAGGTTTGCTAGCTATCATGAACACATAACCTGAAGTGGATCTTCTATCTTCCTTCGAACTAGCCCAATCAGCATCACTGAAGCCCTTTACCTACAATTCTTCATCATATCTATAAAACAGGGCATGATTGACTGTGTGCTTCACATATCTTAGCACTCGTTTGGCTGAATAAATGTTCACTTATTGGAGCTTGCATAAATTGAGAAAGAACTCCAACAATATAACACAAATCTAGTCTTGTGATCGTAGCATAGATCAATGAACCTATAATACTCTTGTATGTAGTTACATCATGTAAATTCTCTCCATCATTTGAGCATAGCTTCACATTTGTGTCCATAGGTTGAGTTAGTGATTTGCATTCACTCATTCCAAATCTGAAAAGAACATCCAACAGGTACTTTCTTTGCATCAAGTAAATGCCATCTTTCCCATAGACTATCTCAATGCCTAAAAAGTATTTCAACTCACCAAGATTTGAAATTTTAAATTCCTTACCGAGTTTTCTTTTTATCTCTTGTATTCGTGCAACATTACTTCCTGTTATGATGAGATCATCAATGTATATGCAAATATATACCTGCTTGACTTCTTCTTTCTTTATGTAGAGAGAGGGATTTGCATTACTTGGACTATACCCACTCCTTGTGAGGTACTCGACCAATCTTTGATTCCAAGCACGTGGTGCTTGCTTCAGCCCATACAAAGCTTTCTTCAATCTACAAACAAAATCTGGATGCTTTCGATCTTCAAATCCAATTGGTTGACTCATCTATACCTCTTCTTGAAGTTCACCATTGAGAAAAGTATTTTTTATGTCAAGTTGGTACAATGGCCATCTCCTTGTTGCACTCATTGCAATCAAGGTTCTAATTGTTCCCATCTTTGCAACCGAGCTGAAAGTCTCTTCATAGTCAATGTCGTGAGTTTGCTTGAATCCTTTTGCTACTAGTTTAGCTTTATGCCTAGCTAGAGAACCATCAGCATTTCTCTTTATTTTAAACACCCATTTATTTGGAACAATCTTCATACCTTCAGCCTTTGGAACTAGCTCCCATGTGTGATTGTCCTTGAGAGCTTTTATCTCTTCTTGCATAGGTTCTTGCCATTCTTTTTGTGTACATGGTTCTTCATATGCATCCGATTCTTTGTCTTTGACCACCTGTGTCATATATGCAAAATGCTTTGCAATAAAACTATCATAGCTCAGCCTTTGAATTGGATACCTTGCTCTCGAAGACCTCCTTTCATTTCCTTTTGAATATTGCTTCTTCAACCGGTTTAGCTTACCTTTGGTGTAATCACCTCTTCATACTGTTCTTCACTTGCATTTGATTCACTATTTTGGGCAACACTTTCAGCTTCAAATCTTTCATAACCTGATGTTGGTGATGAGGAATGACTCCTTAGTCTCCCCTTCCATGTTGAGCTTTCTCCAAGTGATGTAGAAGCTTTTGGACCTGACATTTGAGTGCTTGTTTGTTGAAATTCTTCTTGGACAGCACCTCCATCATCTTCGCAATCTTCTTCAAGAATATTCTCTTTCCCTTTGTCTCCAAACCATGGTCTTAGCTCATCAAATACCACATCTCGTGAGACTTGTAGCTCCTTTATCATCGGATTGTAGCACCTGTATCCCTTTTGCTTCGATGGATATCCAATGAAAATACATTTTTCTGACTTTGCCTCCATCTTTGTCCTTAGTTTTTGAGGGATGTGAACATAACACACACATCTTAAAAAATTGAGACGTGTAAGGTCAGGTTTCTTACCTGAATAAACCTCCTCGGGAGTTAGATTATGCACTCCACCCATTGTACACTTGTTCATCAAATAAACAACCGTACTAGTTGCTTCAGCTCAATAGTTTAGTGACACCTTCATCTCGTTGAGCATGCATTTTGCAACTTTTGTGATATGTCTAGTTTTCCTTTCAGCTATTCCATTTTGTTGAGGTGTGTAGCTACATGTAAATTGTCGCTTGATGCCATTTTCATGAAGAAAACTTGAAAATTCTTTGGAGAAATATTCTCCTCCTCCATCGGACCTCAAGGTCTTTATGTAGCTTCCTGTTTCCTTTTCTACCCGTGCTTTAAATCTCTTGAACACACAGAACACATCTGATTTTTGTTTTATGCAGAACATCCATAATTTTCTTGAATGATCATCAATAAAAGTGACAAAATATCTATTACCAACCACTGATGGTTGTTGTGATGGTCCCCATACATCCATGTGTATCAAGTCGAGGACATTCCTTGCCACATAGTTTCTCTTCTTGAATGGTTGTCGAGTTTGCTTTCCTAGTTGGCATGCTTCACAAAACTCATGTAGTCCAACATCATTGAATCTTGGAAGACCTCTTACCACTTCATGGTTGCTCATGTCCTTGAGCTTGGGAATTTTGATATGTCCAAAACTTTTGTGCCACAAATCGATTTCAACGATCCTCTTGTTTCCAAACTGAATATACATCACCTTTCCATGTGGTTGTTGAATGTCCAAAGTGAACATCCTACCTTCTTTTCTTCCTTGAGCAATGACCTTGAATCCTTCTTTTGGATCCTTTATAAAGCAACCTTTTTCATTGAAGATAACATGATATCGTTTCTCTACCATTTGTCCTACTGAAATCAAATTCTTTGCAATAGTAAGAACATGAAGAACATCAGCCAATACCTTCTTGTCTCCAAGCTTGATATCTCCAACATGATCAATTGCGTGTTGAGTTTCATCCCTGGTCTCCACACATCCTTTTCCACTTGGAGCTTATAGCTTTGTGAATAAATCTCCTTGGCATATCATATGGTTGCTTCAACCTGAATCTATAAACCATTTTTGATCATCACTTCTTGGGTTGTACTCATGCTTCATGGCAAGCATGGTTTGCTTGTCTCCTTCACTTGATGTACTCGCATAGTTATTTTGGCTCCTTTGGTTGCCTCCATTCAGCCTTCCATTCTTTTGCCAACAATCATCTGCATAATGTCCTAGTTTACCACAATGATAACATGCTATACTTTTATGAGGATTGTATGAACCTCGACCTCTTCCTCTATTTCTTCCTTGACCTCTTCCATGTGTGTTGTCATTTGAGTTGTCTTTGTTGTCCACCGAGTTCTATTGGCTGGAATGTTGGTGCATGACAATCATAAATTGAAGAATTATGGAGGAATGAAATCAAGGAGTCAAGAAGAAAACAAAGTCAGATGGTTGAATGAAGGACATGTTCAGAAAATCCAAAGATATGTACACATATGTACATTAGCTGACTTATATCTTTGTTTAGTCATACACTTGTATATATTCATATATAAATATGTTGGAAAATGTCGGGCAAAGAGAGCAGAAGAAGATTTAGAGAATAGGGAGAGAGAAATTAGTGTCATTAGACACATTGAAAGTGAGTGAATCATCTATCCTCACTTGTATGTAAATTTTCTGAAGAAATTGAGAAACTTGCGCCCGATGTTTAACAGTCTGCTCCTTCTGTGTTTAATCTTTTGAGAAATCCTTCTGCACGTGTCTAAGTCCATAGCTAATCTATCTATGGCTAGAATTTGAGAGGTTAATTGAAATCAGGCTGAGAGAATTTTGATTAGGAACATTCATATGTAAGAATGTTCTAAGAGTCGTAAAATCTGGCGCACATTTCATCTTCAATGAAATGATCATTGCTCAGTCCACAGTGTAAAGTTTTACACAAGTGAGGGCTTAAAATCTAAGTTGGAAGGTAAGCCATCTATGGCTAAAAGATCTTGATCAAACGGGATTTACTTTGGGAGAACCAGTGCTAAGAAGTTGCAGGTGTCAAAGTCGCCATTGCAGAGAAGCTCTTTCAGACATAGGTAAAGTGTTTCACACATTTCTCAGTATGTACTCAATCTTTTTGAGAGATTTAACTTGGTAAAGTTGCGCAACCTTAAGGCAAAGTGTTGTGCAAAGTTTTATCAAAAACTTTACAGGATTGATTAGTCAATGAGTGATTAATCTGCAGCAGACTTTTCTGAAGAAGCTGAATTTTTCAGAATAATCAATTTTCTGATAAATTGGTGAAAGTTCTCTAAGTTTGGTGGAGTCTAAGGTTAATCTTGATATAGAGGTGATCTAAATTCAAGGTTAACTTGTTCTTTTGGAGATTAACACTCTCCATCAGTGGTATCAGAGCAGGTTGTGTCAAAATTGAAGTGAAGGAGACTCCAACTACTACAGAAATACAAATCTTTACATCTCGAAGGTGCAAAAGGTTAAAGTGTGAAGAAAGATTGAAGGAAGACATACAAAGAGTATCAAAAGGATCAGAAGGAGCAACATTCGAAATAAAGGTACATTCATTATCTGTAAAGGTTAAAGATTTGGAAATACAAGTGAAGCAAGGATGGGAGATAGTCTCCAAATTGAAAAGTTGGATAGAGAGAACTATCCTGCATGGTCTATGAGGATGGAAGCTCATCTTATGAGCAAAGATTTGATAGCCTACATTACAGGTGAAGAAGAGAAGCCTAAATTCAGAGATCCTAGTGTTCCAACTAGGGAAGAATTGTCAGATCTAAAGAATTGGATGAAGAAGGATGCTCAAGCAAGAAGTATCATCTACATGGCAGTCAATGACTATTTGCTTCCTCACATTAGAGGACTTGAAAGTGCATGTGACATTTGGAATGCTTTGGAAGAGCATTTCCAAAATACAACCAAATCAAGGAAAGCTTCACTATGGGCAGAGTTTACTACTTTTAAGAAGAAGGCCTCACAATCAATCTCTGATTATGTGACAAAGATGAAGGACATTGCAGACTCTCTAGGTGCAGTGGATGAAGATATTGAAGAAGACAAATTGGTAAGACAAATACTCACAGGGCTAAGAGGAGATGAGAAGTGGAAGCCTTTCATTTTATCTACAGAACTTTCATTAGATCATTTTACTCCTGATTTGAATCAATTGTTAGGACATATGCTAACTTTTGAGAATGATATCAAAGGAGATGTTGATAAGAGTGCAGGTCATGCAATGTATTCTAAAGACAAGAAGAAAGTTAACAAAGGGAAGCAACAATCAGGTGAAGAAGAAGGTACTTCAAACCAAGCAAACTTCATAAGAGGAAGAGGAAATGGCAGAAGTAGAGGAAGAGGCAGAAACAACAAAGAGAATGCAAGAGCTTGTTGGATATGTGGTAAGACCAATCATCTATCTCATGATTGTTGGCATAATAATCAAAACAATGGTAATTATCAGAACTTTAATCAAAGAGCAAGAGGTGGTAGATTTCAGAGAGGAAACTTCAGAGGTAGAGGTGGTAGGAATTCTTTTGGAAGAGGTGGAGGAAGAAGCTTCCAAAATCAATCCTATAATAGCACCTACTACAACTATGCATCAGATCAAAAAGAGGACTCGACTCTCATTATGAATACTTGTGAAACCTCACATGAGGACATGAGAGTGTTTTATATTGATTCAGGATGTAGTAATCATTTGAGTGGAAATATTGCTTTGATGACTGACCTAGATCATAATGCAATTAATCATACAGTTCAGACAGGTGATAATACAAAGCATAAGGTAAAGTCAATTGGTTCAGTCAAAGCTAAGGATGGGAGCACTCTTCTGAGTAAGGTTCTTTATGTTCCCACAATTCCAAAGAATTTGATCAGTGTAGGTCAAATTGTGGAAAAAGGATATGAGGTAAGGTTTACCAATGATGGAGTCTATGTGGAAGACCCTAGTCAAGGGTATAAACAAATTATTGCAGGAAAGAAAGAAGGAAGGCTTTTCACATTGAAGGTACAAGGAAATGTTGGACATGCTATGTTCACATATGGAGAGCAAAAGGTGTCAGAATTGGATCTTTGGCACAAAAGACTTGGACACTTTAATGAAAGAGGTATTAAAGAAATGATTAACAATGATTCAGTGCTTGGATTGCCTAACATTGCAGGTCAACACATGACATACAGATGTGAGGCATGTCAATTAGGTAAGGCTCATAAGCAATCCTATTCCAAGCATGGATTTATGTATTCAGAAAGACTTGAATTGGTGCATACAGATGTGTGGGGTCCTTCAAAGGACTTTAGTATAAATGGTTCAAGATATTATGTCATATATGTTGATGATGCTACCAGGTGGATCACAATTTATGTGATTAAAGAAAAGTCAGAAGTGTTTAATACATTTAAACACTATCATGCATATGCAGAAAGGATTACAGGTCAAAAATTAAAGAGACTAAGGTCAGATGGAGGGGGAGAGTATTTTTCAAATGAGTTCAATGATTATTTGTGGAATGCAGGTATAAAGAGAGAAGTTACTTGCAGGTATTCTCCTCAACAAAATGGGGTAGCAGAAAGAAGAAATAGGACTCTTGTTGAGTTTGCAAAGTCCATGATGAAAGAGAAGAATTGTCCAAATTATTTGTGGGCAGAGGCTGTAAATACAGCTACATACTTGGTCAATAGATTGCCTTGTAAAGCTTTGCAGGGCATGACACCATATGAAGCTTGGTGGGGTAAGAAACCTACCTTAGATCATTGCAGAATATTTGGATGCTTGGCATATGCATATGTGCCATCTCAATTGAGGCATAAGTTGGAGCCTAAGGCAGAAAAGTATGTATTCATTGGCTATGATGATAAGCAAATGGGATACAGGTTGTGGAGTCCATCCACAAAGCAATTTATTGTATCCAAGGATGTTACATTTGATGAGCAAGGTACTTGGTATGCAGGTAAATATAATGTACATGCAGATGATGAAGAAGTAGTGGATCAAAGAAAAGGTAAAGCAAAGATTCAATTACTTGATGAAAGTGAGAACAATGAAGTGCAGGTTGAAGTTGAAGAGAGGCCAAGGTTTGATCCAGAATGTGATGAACCAGAAACTTCAAGAAGTGCAGAAGTTAGAAGGTCATCTAGGCACAAATGGCAACCTACAAGGTATAGCTATGACACTTCATTCTTAACTACTAAAGATTATGCTTATTTGGTAAAAGCAGATGAAGACCCTTCTACATATGAAGAGGCCAAAGGGAAGAAGAATTGGGAAGATGCTATGCAAGAGGAGTATGATGCATTGATAGAGAATCAAACATGGGATTTGGTTCCTAAACCTAATAGTCAGAAAATCATTGGTTGTAAGTGGGTTTACAAGACTAAAAGATTTGCAGATGGAAGTGTGTCTAGGTACAAAGCTAGACTTGTTGTGAAAGGATATGCACAGACATATGGAGTAGATTATGATGAGACTTATAGTCCTGTGGCAAAGATGACAACCATCAGGACACTCATAGCAATTGCTGCTTGCAAAGGTTGGAAGTTATCTCAATTAGATGTCAAAAATGCTTTCTTGAATGGTTACATTTCAGATGAAGTCTATATGGAGCAACCAGATGGGTTCAAAGATCAAGTGAGTCCAAATTATGTGTGTAAGCTCAAGAGAGCTTTGTATGGGTTGAAGCAGGCCCCAAGGGCTTGGAATTATAGGCTTGTAAAATTCTTGAATGATCTTGGATTTCAAGCATCAAAGGCAGATAGTGGCTTGCTAGTCAAAGCAAGTGAAGATGGGTTCATTTATGTGTGTATTTATGTTGATGACATAATACTTACAGGAACAGATGATAAGGGAATACAAATGATCAAGAAGCAGATGGAGAAAGAGTTTAAAATCAGTGATTTGGGGAACCTATCATTCTTCTTGGGAATGGAGATCTCTTATACTCAACATGGAGTATATGTGACCCAAGAAAGGTATCTTAAAAATTTGCTAACCAAATTTAAAATGGAAGATTGCAGGGTTGCACCTACACCTTTGGAAGTGAACCATAAATTGTCTAGGTTTGGAGGAGAAGAGTTCAAAGATATGAAACTCTATCAAAGTTTGGTTGGTAGCTTGATCTATGCTACATTGACAAGGCCTGATTTATCATATGCAGTTGGTGTGCTTTCACAATTTATGCATTGTCCTAGAAAGGAACATTGGATTGCAGGACAAAGAGTACTTAGGTACATCAAGGGTACACTCAGAGAAGGGTTGTACTATGGATTTACTTCTGATACAAGAGTGAAGATATATAGTGATGCAGATTGGGCAGGTAATGTGGATGATAGAAGATCAACACATGGATACTTGTGCTATGTAGGAGACAAATTGATTTCATGGTGTTCCAAGAAGCAACATACAGTTGCTTTGTCATCTACAGAAGCAGAATATAAAGGTATGGTGGAAGCTGCAAAAGAGGTAATATGGCTAAAGACACTTTTGAAAGTTTTTGATGTGATTCAGAGTACTCCTATTATTTGTGGAGACAATATGAGTTCATTATACTTGGCAGCTAATCCTGTATTTCATGCTAGAACTAAGCATATTGAAATACAGTATCATTTTCTGAGAGAGAAGGTCATTGAGAAGGAGATTGAAGTCATACACACTCCCACAAAAGATCAAGTTGCAGATATGATGACGAGAAGTCTAGATGGACCAAAACTACAAAGATTCAAGGATATGGCTGGAGTAAAGAAGATAGAGAAGAACCTCAATTAATGATTGAGGGGGAGCTGTTGGTGCATGACAATCATAAATTGAAGAATTATGGAGGAATGAAATCAAGGAGTCAAGAAGAAAACAAAGTCAGATGGTTGAATGAAGGACATGTTCAGAAAATCCAAAGATATGTACACATATGTACATTAGCTGACTTATATCTTTGTTTAGTCATACACTTGTATATATTCATATATAAATATGTTGGAAAATGTCGGGCAAAGAGAGCAGAATAAGATTTAGAGAATAGGGAGAGAGAAATTAGTGTCATTAGACACATTGAAAGTGAGTGAATCATCTATCCTCACTTGTATGTAAATTTTCTGAAGAAATCGAGAAACTTGCGCCCGATGTTTAGCAGTCTGCTCCTTCTGTGTTTAATCTTTTGAGAAATCCTTCTGCACGTGTCTAAGTCCATAGCTAATCTATCTATGGCTAGAATTTGAGAGGTTAATTGAAATCAGGCTGAGAGAATTTTGATTAGGAACATTCATATGTAAGAATGTTCTAAGAGTCGTAAAATCTGGCGCACATTTCATCTTCAATGAAATGATCATTGCTCAGTCCACAGTGTAAAGTTTTACACAAGTGAGGGCTTAAAATCTAAGTTGGAAGGTAAGCCATCTATGGCTAAAAGATCTTGATCAAACGGGATTTACTTTGGGAGAACCAGTGCTAAGAAGTTGCAGGTGTCAAAGTCGCCATTGCAGAGAAGCTCTTTCAGACATAGGTAAAGTGTTTCACACATTTCTCAGTATGTACTCAATCTTTTTGAGAGATTTAACTTGGTAAAGTTGCTCAACCTTAAGGCAAAGTGTTGTGCAAAGTTTTATCAAAAACTTTACAGGATTGATTAGTCAATGAGTGATTAATCTGCAGCAGACTTTTCTGAAGAAGCTGAATTTTTCAGAATAATCAATTTTCTGATAAATTGGTGAAAGTTCTCTAAGTTTGGTGGAGTCTAAGGTTAATCTTGATATAGAGGTGATCTAAATTCAAGGTTAACTTGTTCTTTTGGAGATTAACACTCTCCATCATGGAATTTGTGTAGTTGTAGCTTCTTCCTCTTCCTCTCGAGCCTCCTCTTGAGTTCCTTCCTCTACCTTGACCTGCATATAACATTTGACTATGGTTGTCCTCACCTTTGTTGCCTTCTCCTTGTTGAGCAACCTCTTCAACCATAATATTTGGTATAATCTCGTTGAATGCTAGGAGAGGATCTCTATAAAGAATGTTTGTGATGAGGGGCTTCCAATTTTCTTCACTCCTCAAGCCATTGAGGGTTGTTTGGACAATTTCTTCCTCTTCTATCTTGCATCCAACTGA
>CM035409.1:117223948-117226448 GCA_020310875.1 Ceratopteris richardii
TCAACATAAATGCACATGTAAATGTATCCATTTTCACTTGCCTTCACTAGCAAGCTACTATCTGCCTTTGATGCTTGAAATCCACATTCATTCAAGAACTTGACAAGCCTGTAATTCCAAGCTCTTGGGGCCTGCTTCAACCCATACAAAGCTCTCTTGAGCTTACACACATAATCTGATCCAATTGTATTCATAAAACCTTCTGGTTGCTCCATGTATACTTCATCTGCAATGTATCCATTTAGAAATGCATTTTTCACATCTAGTTGTGACAACTTCCATCCTTTACAAGCAGAAATAGCAATCAATGTTCTAATTGTAGACATTTTAGCAACAGGACTAAAGGTTTCATCATAATCTACCCCATAAGTTTGGGCATAACCTTTGACCACAAGTCTAGCCTTGTTTGTATCTAGACACCTTACCATCTGCAAACCTTTTTGTTTTATATACCCACTTACATCCAATGACTTTTTGATTCTTTGGTCTTGGTACTAATTCCCAAGTTTCATTTTCAAGTAGAGCATCATACTCTTCCTGCATTGCCTTCTCCCAATTCTGTTTACCTTTGGCTTCTTCATAAGTGATTGGATCTTCTTCTGTCTTCACAATGTAAGCATAATCTTTTGTTGTTAGAAAAGATGTATCATAACTATACCTTATAGGCTCTTTCCTTTCCCTTGAAGATCTTTTGATTTCTGCACTTCTCGAAGTTTCAGCCTCATTTGATTTTGGATCAAATCTTGGTCCATCTTCTACATGATCCTGCAATCTACTTTTAGAGTCAATATCATCAATACTTTCTTCATACACTTTTACTTTTGCCTTTCCTTTCCTTTGTATCTCTTCAACACCTGCATAATCATTTGTTGATCCTGTATACCATGTATTTTGCTCATCAAATGTCACATCTTTGGTAACAAGAAATTGCTTTGTGGATGGACTCCACAACCTGTAACCCATCTGTCTATCATCATATCCAATAAACACATACTTCTCTGCTTTTGGCTCTAGCTTATGTCTTAATTGTGAGGGAACATAAGCATATGCTACACATCCAAATACTTTACAATGATCAAGAGTAGGTTTCTTACCCCACCATGCTTCATAAGGGGTTCCTCCATCCAAAGCTTTACAAGGTAACCTATTCACAAGGTATGTCGCAGTATTAATGGCTTCTGCCCATAAGTAATTTGGACAATTCTTTTCCTTCATCATTGCTCTTGCAAATTCTACAAGAGTCCTATTTCTCCTTTCTGCTACTCCATTCTGTTGAGGGGAGTACCTGCAAGTTATTTCTCTTCTTATACCTGCATTCCACAAATAATCATCAAACTCTTTAGAGAAATACTCTCCCCCTCCATCTGACCTAACCTCTTAAGCTTTTGCCCTGTGATCCTTTCTGCATAGGCATGATAATGTTTGAATGTCTTGAAAACTTCTGATTTATCCTTGATTACATATAAAGTAATCCATCTGGTTGCATCATCAACAAACAACACATAATATCTGGATCCATTTATGCTATAGTCCCTTGAGGGACCCCATACATCTGTATGAACCAATTCAAGCATATTTGAATGCTTGTACCCTGATTTGTTGTAAGAACCTTTATGTGCTTTACCTAATTGACAAGCTTCACACTTGTACACCATATGTTGCCCTTCAACATTCGGCAATCCAAGCACCACCTGATTCTTTGACATTTCCTTTATAGCTCTCTCATTGAAATGACCTAGCCTTTTATGCCATAGGTCTAATTCAGACACCTTTTGACTTCCATAAGTAAATAATGCATGTCCCACATTACCTTGGACTTTGAGAGTGAACAATCTTCCTTCCTTTTTCCCTGCAATTATGTTTCTATATCCTTGATTTGGATCTTGCACATAAACACCATCATTTGTGAATCTTACCTCATATCCTTTCTCCACAATTTGCCCTACACTTATCAAATTTTTAGGAATAGTAGGAACATAAAGTACCTTGCTCAAAAGTGTACTTCCACTCTTTGTCTTCACTGATCCAATGCTCTCCACTTTATGTTTGGTATTGTCACCTGTTTGAACTGTATGTCCATTCACCTTTGCTTCCATATCAGTCATCAAGGATAGATTCCCACTCAGATGATTGCTACATCCTGAGTCAATATAAAACACTCTTTGATCTTCTCCCATTGATTCATGAGTTGCATTCAAGATAAGAGTCATATCATCCTTCTGATCTGATGCATAATTATAATAATTGTTGTTGTAGGACTGAGATTGGAAGTTTCTTCCACCTCCTCTAGCATATGATGTCCTACCACCTCTTCCTCTGAAGTTGCCTCTTTGGTTTCTGCCTCCTCTACCTCTTTGATTAAAATTCTGATTATTGCTTCCACCATTTTGATTGTTATACCAACAATCATTTGCCAAATGATTGGTTCTGCCACAAATCCAACAAGCTTTAGCATTATCTTTGTTCTTACCTCCTCTTCCTTTACCTCTGAAATTCATCT
>CM035409.1:117241448-117243948 GCA_020310875.1 Ceratopteris richardii
ATTATAATGTCATCTACATATATACAAATGTAGATCATACCTTCATCTGTTCTTTTGATAAGTAAACTTGCATCTGCCTTTGAACTTTGATACCCAAGGTCATTAAGATACTTTACAAGTCTATAATTCCAAGCTCTTGGAGCTTGCTTCAAACCATAAAGGGCTCTTCTCAACCTGCAAACATAATTTGGAAACTTATGATCTGCAAACCCTTGAGGTTGCTCCATGTAAACCTCATCTGATATATATCCATTCAAAAATGCATTCTTAATGTCCAATTGACTCAATGTCCATCCTTTTGATGCTGCAATGGCAATGATTGTTCTTATGGTTGACATCTTTGCCACAGGACTGAATGTCTCATCATAATCTATGCCAAATGTTTGAGCATAGCCTTTAACCACCAATCTAGCTTTGTATCTGGCTATAGTTCCATCTGCATGCTTCTTAACTTTGTAAACCCATTTGTTTCCAATCACTTTCTTACCATTAGGTTTTGGGACAAGTTCCCAAGTTTTGTTCTCTTCAAGAGCATCAAATTCTTCCTTCATTGCTACTTCCCAATGTCTCTTACCCTTTGCTTCATCATAGCTTTGAGGTTCTTCATCTTCCTTAACCATGTAAGCATAATTTTTCTGAGTCAAGTAAGAAGTGTCATATGAATACCTTGTAGGTTGATTCCTTATTCTGGTTGACCTTCTTGGTTCACACTCTTCATGTCTATCTGGATGTACTTCTTCATCAAATATTGGTCCATCTTCATTCCTTCTATATGATCCAACTCTTGATGTGCTTGCTTGCATATGTTCTTCATCTCCATCTATCTGCATATGTGATTTACCTCTTGCACTCCTTCTTATCTCTTCTTCAAATGTTTCAAGATCACATTCTTTATCTGCATACCAACTCTTCTGTTCATCAAAAGTCACATCTCTGGAAACAATAAAATGTTTAGTTAAAGGACTCCATAGTCTATAACCCATTTGTTTTTCATCATACCCAATAAACACATATTTTTCTGCCTTTGGTTCAAGCTTATGTCTGAGTTGTGATGGTACATAAGCATAGGCAATTGACCCAAACACTTTACAATGATCAAGTGTTGGTTTCTTACCCCACCAAGCTTCATAAGGGGTCATACCATTCAAAACTCCACATGGTAACCTATTCACAAGGTATGTGGCTGTATTTACAGCCTCAGCCCAAAGATAATTAGGGCAATTCTTTTCCTTTAACATTGCTCTTGCAAATTCAACCAATGTTCTATTCCTCCTTTCTGCCACCCCATTATGTTGAGGTGTATACCTGCAAGTTATCTCTCTCTTGATACCTGCATTCCAAAGATAGTCATTAAATTCTTGGGAGAAGTATTCTCCCCCTCCATCAGACCTTAGCCTCTTGAGTTTGTGACCTGTAACTCTTTCTGCATAAGCATGAAAATGTTTGAAGGCTCCAAAGACTTCTGATCTTTCCTTTAGAACATAAAGGGTTATCCACCTTGTAGCATCATCAATAAACAAAACATAATACCTAGATCCATTTATTGAACCTTCTTTTGTTGGTCCCCATACATCTGTATGTATGAGTTCAAGCAAACCATCATGCTTGAAACCTTTCTTCTGAAATGGTTGTCTATGAGCTTTTCCCATCTGACAAGCTTCACACTTGTATATCATATGTTGATTCTTTACATTTGGTAGTCCCAATACAGATTGATTCTCCACCATAGTTTTGATTCCTCTTTCATTGAAATGTCCCAATCTTTTATGCCAAAGATCTAACTCTGTAATTACTTCATCACCATGTGTAATTAGGGCTTGACCAACATTTCCTTGCACTTTGAGAGTAAAAAGTCTACCTTCCTTCTTACCACAAACAATGGGTTTGTATGCATCCTCTGGATCTTCAACAAATACCCCTTCATTTGTAAATCTGACTTGAAAACCTTTTTCCACTATTTGTCCAACACTAATCAAATTCTTTGGTATTGTTGGAACATACAAAACATTTGTTAATAAATCAGCTCCACTCCTGCACTTCACTTTTCCAATTGAATGCACATTATGTTTTGTATTGTCACCTGTTTGTACTGTATGACTTGAATTTCCTTCTTCCAATTCTGACAATAATTCTATATTACCTGATAAATGATTTGAACAACCAGAGTCAATATAGAACACCTTGAGATCCTCCTTCTCTGATGAACTAATTGAATTCATCATCAATGTTGTATGGTTGTCATTCTGGGTATCATTTGCATAATTGTAATATGTAGTGTTGTATGATTGGTTCTGATTCCAATTTCTTCCACCACCTCTACCAAAACTTCCTCTTGAATTATGTCTTCCTCTTTGAAATTGATTCTGAAACCTTCCACCTCTTCCTCTGCCATTGTTGTTCTGATTTTGGCTTGCTCCTTGTTGATTGTGCCAACAATCATATGCTAGATGATTGCTCAATCCACAAATCCAACATGTCTTCTTGTTATTGTTCTGATTAC
>CM035409.1:117251448-117253948 GCA_020310875.1 Ceratopteris richardii
CTCTCATATTTTCCCTGACATTTTTCCTTGTATATATAGGCAAATATGTACAATCTCATAACCATACAAAAGTATAAGTGATTTATCTGTGAATTAATGTATATATGTATACATATCTTCATTCTCTGATTATATACTTTCTCCATGCTTCATAACTTGATCTTTTCTTCAATCCTTGACGTCAAACCTTCATCAAAACTTCAATTGTTGATTGCCCTGCACCAATAGCTCCCCCTCAATCATCAATTGAGGTTTTTTCTATCTTCTGTATACCTGCCATGTCTTTAAATCTTTATAGCTTTGGTCCATCCAAGCTCTTTGTTAGCATATCAGCTATCTGATCTTTTGTTGAAGTATGTATTACTTCAATCTCCTTATCCATCACCTTGTCTCTTAGAAAGTGATACTGAATTTCAATATGTTTATTCCTGACATGAAAAATAGGATTAGCAGCTAAATACAATGAACTCATGTTATCTCCATGAATAGTGGGTGTACTTTGGATGACGTCAAAACTGTTCATAAGAGTCTTAAGCCATATCACTTCCTTTGCAGCTTCAACCATACCTTTGTACTCAGCCTGTATGGATGATAAAGCAACTGTGTGTTGCTTCTTTGAACACCATGAAATTAACTTATCTCCCACATAACATAAGTATCCATAAGTTGACCTCCTACCATCAGGATTACTTGCCCAATCTATATCACTATATATCTTGATGTTTGTATCTGATGTAAAACCATAATACAAACCTTCTTTGAGTGTACCCTTAATGTACCTCAACACTCTTTGTCTTGCAATCCAATGTTCTTTCCTAGGACAATGCATGAATTGAGACAATATTCCAACTGCATATGACAAATCAGGCCTACTTAATGTAGCATAGATCAGACTACCAACCAAACTTTGATATAGCTTCATGTCCTTGAACTCTTCTCCTCCATATCTGCTCAATTTGTGATTCACCTCCATTGGAGTAGGTGCTACCCTGCAATCATCCATTTTAAACTTGATCAACAAGTTTTTCAAGTACCTTTCTTGAGTTACATACACGCCATGTTGAGTGTATGAGATCTCCATGCCCAAGAGATATGACAAGTCTCCCAAGTCACTAATCTTGAACTCTTTCTCCATTTGCTTCTTTAGGCTTTGAATGCCTTTCTCATCTGTACCTGTAAGAATTATATCATCAACATATATGCACATGTAAATGAACCCATCATCACTTGGTTTAACAAGCAAGCTACTATCTGCCTTAGATACTTGAAAACCAAGTTCTTTCAAGAACTTCACAAGTCTATAATTCCATGCCCTTGGGGCCTGCTTCAAACCATACAAAGCTCTCTTGAGCTTACATACATGATCTGGATACCTTTCATCTCTGAATCCTTGTGGTTGCTCCATGAAAACATCATCTGAAATATAACCATTTAGAAAAGCATTCTTCACATCTAGTTGACATAATTTCCAACCTTTACATGCAGCAATAGCTATAAGTGTCCTAATGGTTGTCATCTTTGCCACAGGACTATAGGTCTCATCATAATGTATACCATATGTCTGAGCAAACCCTTTCACAACAAGTCTAGCTTTATACCTAGACACACTTCCATCTGCAAACCGCTTTGTCTTGTACCCATTTGCATCCAATGATCTTCTGACTATTTGGTTTAGGAACCAAATCCCATGTCTGATTCTCCATCAATGCATCATACTCTTCCTGCATAGCTTTCTCCCAATTTTCCTTACCTTTTTTCTCTTCATATGTAGAAGGGTCTTCATCTGCCTTTACCATATAAGCATAATCTTTGGTAGTTAAAAAAGAAGTGTCATAGCTATA
Source organism: Ceratopteris richardii (assembly GCA_020310875.1). NCBI lineage: Eukaryota > Viridiplantae > Streptophyta > Polypodiopsida > Polypodiales > Pteridaceae > Ceratopteris > Ceratopteris richardii. The sequence goes on from CM035409.1 coordinate 117,253,290, forward strand.
CTTTGTAGGTTGCCATTTGTGTCTTGATGACCTTCTGAGTTCTCCACTTCTTGAGGTTTCTGGTTCATCACATTCTGGATCAAACCTTGGCACTTCTTCAACTTCAACCTGTACTTCATTGTTCTCCTCTTCATCAAATATCTGAACCTTTGATTTACCTTTCTTTTGATTCACAACTTCTTCATCACCTGCATAAATATTGATTCTACTTGCATACCAAGTACCTTGCTCATCAAATGTAACATCCTTAGACACAAGGAATTGTTTTGTGGATGGAGTCCACAACCTATATCCCATCTTCTTATCATCATATCCAATGAACACATATTTTTCAGCTTTAGGTTCCAATTTATGCCTCAATTGAAATGGTACATATGCATATGCCAAACATCCAAATACTTTGCAATGATCTAGAGTAGGTCTCTTACCCCACCATGCCTTATATGGTGTCATACCTTGCAAAGCTTTACATAGTAATCTATTGACCAAATATGTTGCTGTATTTACAGCCTCAGCCCACAAGTAATTTGGGCAATTTTTCTCCTTCATCATGGATCTTGCAAACTCAACAAGAGTTCTATTCCTCCTTTCTGCTAAACCATTTTGTTGAGGAGAGTACCTGCAAGTAATTTCCCTTTTTATACCTGCATTCCACAAGT